>OFHS01000632.1:0-11348 GCA_900245855.1 Calvadosia cruxmelitensis
GCCGCCATTATGAATCAATATCACATGGATTTCTATGTGATATTGCCTGATATCACATAGCTCTTAGCCAATCAGATTGCGAGAATCCAAAATTTTATGTTATAATTGGTGTTATATTCAAGAGGATGGCAACAACGAGGAGACACAGGAGGATAGCATGTGTGAGCGTCAACAAGCGCAAGTAAATGTAATTAGACAGAGCACAGCGATGTAATATGACATACAATTGCGCACGTGCAGACAGGAATGACGTTTACATTGATTAGCATAATCACAAATATTATACAACAATTGGAATGTCAATATAAGCAACAACGATTTCTAAAAACAGTCATACATAATTATATCAAGCACAGGATGTCTGTATTGTAATGATTGCAACTGTAAGAAATGTAAATCTAAATTTTGCTGGCATGTTTGCTGTTTCTGTTTGATTTGGTTTATACGTCAGACTGACAGAGATTGTAAGAACCGGTTAACACACATTGATTGCTGGCAATGTAACTTGTATATTTTCAAATGACCGTTGATCTCTTTTGTAGAAAACCAAGTTGGATATGCCCTGTTTGTGATCAAAAGGCGTATTATGAGCAATTAGTAATTGATGGGTGAGTACTGCTAATTGGGATAATAATGAGTTAAATTATGATTGGTTGATCGCCAGAGACTAACTATGTGATTGGTTATATGTTGCTACTTTTGAACTGTTTTGAAAACATGTATACACGTCAATAGCAGGACAAGGATTAAATTGTACTGCATGAAGTGTTCCCGTTCTGCCACAGCAGTCGACAGGCTTGTGTGTTTCAAGTATCTGCTGTGATTTTGCCTTTGTAGATTGTTTTCTGAAATCATACGCTCAGCACCAGAAGCTGAGGAAATTGTGTTTTTCCAAGATGGCTCATGGAAGCCATTGTCAGACCTCAATGGTAATGATTTATTTATATGTTGTTGGAGTATATTGTTACTAAAATAATAAAGTTGTTTTTCTTCTTCCCAGTTTTTATGTAAAGTAAGCCGACTGTGTCTTGACTGGAGTCCTGTCTGGTGTCACACTGACGGCGATACATACTGTATTAGCGCAAGTAGAAGTTCCCGGTTCACCATTTACTATCTTGAAATAGCACTCAAAATGTGACACTAGGGTTGACAGTTAGTCATTTTTGACTTGTGCCCACGTCAAGCGACAATTCTTTGCTGACATTTCCTCAAGCAACATGTTTTGCAACTTTCTGATAGGGTTAATATGTGGCATGCAATCATTTGGTTTATATTTAGTAGTATACAAAAGGCTTGGCAAATGGTTTTTGATATCAATATGCCATTACTTGTCAAAGTTTAAAATCCTTATACAGTGTCAACAGTCTAAATTTGTAACCAGAAATAACAACAAGAGATGTTGCAATATTGTTAGTGCAGTGTACGGCGCTTAAGTGCAACTTCGACAATGCAAAGCCAGTCATGTGGCAATATTTAATTATGTAGTCATCTGCCAAATGTAACTGAACGTAGTAAATTAGGCACATTCCAATTAATTAAATGTTTATGGCTAAACTGTTTCCCGAAATTAACAATCTGTTTGCATACTCTCAGGAACAAGAGAATTTCACAAAATTCATGAAGTATTCATTTATTTTGCGGTAGTACATGTAACGTTTGTGTCTTGATTATATTCCACTCGTTTTTGTTGACATTGCATGTTCTTTTACAACGTCATGCGTTATTTCTTTGACCCGTAGATGTTGACAACAAACCATCCAAGGCACTATTGGATAGGATCAGTTTGTCGCCCGGCACTCCTGATACCGGCAAGCCAAAAGGTCAGGGTTTATCTCAGAATTACTCCAAACTTTGTTGAATTTGTTAGCAGCAAGGTAGCTGTATTTCGCACAGCTCATAATCAGCAATATTATAAACGTAACACTCATAACGTTCGTAATGCTAGGTAATGCTAGTAACGATAGAAAAAAAACACAGTTCGCATCCTATCGCCCACTCTACAATAGACCCAAAAAATTCTTTCCACCGCGTGTTTTCTCGTTGGCTACCATTTTAAAAATAATTAGCCTCGTTTTTAGTTTAGCTCGAACTTTGTCATAATAAACGTGTGCGGTGTATAATTAAACTTAAATCATTTCTAAAACAAGATGATGCTTAAACATTGTTACTGTTGAGTATGTTTGTATATATTTGAACAAATCAAAGATACGAATACTCACATGGAAGGCAGGACTCGCCTGCACTGATACCATGCGGTGGTGCATTTTGAAATTAATGCGACAATGCAAATTAACATCACTGACACAGCTCTCACTGAGGCTCTTCAAAATACAAGTTCAACTGTTTTTTAAAGGATGGTAGGGATACTGCGGTTACAAGTTCTTCCGGTAAAGAGTTCTACAGTCGCACAACACGATTAAGAAGAAATGATGGCGAGCATCACTGTTTGCTTTTAGCACATAGAGCCGCTGCGGATGGCCGCGTGTCACGCTGTCCAGCTTTCTTACATCATTGGAAAGCTGTAAAGCTGCCAATCCATGCAATACTTTATACAAAAGCTGCAAGTCAAGCTGCATATGACGGAACAGCCATATATCTCTGCTAATCTATACATTTGTGAGATGCTGTGTTAGTGTTACAACAGACAAAATGCTTCTTTTCAAGGGTATGCAACGCCTTGCTAAAATTTTGATCAAGTAGATAATTGAAAGTACATATTAAGCCAGTGCTCCTTTTGGGATTATTGGTATGAAAACAGGCCCACCAGATAAATATCAAAACACGAATACAGACTGCTACTATATTTCACTCTAGAAACCTTGTTTATGTGTGAATATTTAATCAAACTAGTTTTTGTCACTTAAGATCCTTCTGATACGTGCTAGCCTTCAGAGAACAAGTCTCTTGGCTTTATCGAGTGAAGAATGTAAAGTGACTAGCATTCTAAGGTTGTAGTTCTTGTAGAAATGTGTCATGGACAGTGTTGTGAGAATTACTGTCGAGAAGTAATTAATTACACTACTAATTACTTTCCAAAAAAAGTTATTGATTAGATTACAAATTACTTTCCCGTGGAAAGTAATGAATTACAAGTACAAATTACTTTCCCGTGGAAAGTAATGAATTACAAGTACAAATTACTTTGCCTGAAAAGTAATTAATTACTAATTACTTGGACGTTACTTTTCTTGGAGGAAAGGTCCTGCTCTAGCTATTAAGACAACAGTAGCACAGATACAGATACAGACAACAATTACACAGAGACAAGCAATACCAGTCGATGATTTTAATGACTTTTAATAAACAGTTTTTCAAATACAAGTGTTGATGGAGCTAGAAAACCTGCTATTTAACTTTAAAAGCAGGGTGGATTCGAAATGCTGGTCGTTGAGTTGATTTCTGTGAGATCGCATAATCAAGCTGCCACACCTGAATAATCGCTATATGCTTACTTGTAATAATGCTTTCGTCTTTTGGAAGGAAAAGTAATTTTGAAAATTACCCATGTAGAAAAAGTACTCATTACTCTAAAAAGTAATTAATTACGTTACAAATTACTTTTTCAGGAAAAGTAATTAATTACTATAAAATTACTCTAAAAGTAACTTGTAATTAGTAATTAATTACTTTTGTAACGAGTACTTACAACACTGGTCATGGACGTAGAGTAGTGCCATTGTGAAATTATCTGCAATTGTTCATGCTACTTCCTGCTGAAGACATATTGACAATGCCTCATTTCTATGCAGATGGCCAGCAAGAGAAGCGAAGTGACGTTGTTGTGATTGATTTGATATCTGACTCTGAAGATGAAGCAGGCTGCTCTTCAATATCCATGCCAACACACGCTGACTTGATGACCACACAATCCTCTGTGGATTCCACTGATTTGCCTCCTCTGCCGCCATTAGTCCCAAGTGCATCGTGTGCTTTTGAAGATTCATCGGGACAACAGAGAGGGTATATAATGATTAGTTAATTTGAGTGACATCATTTAGTTAGCAGCTACTAATTGGCAGAAGCGTGTTTGTGTTAATTATTTATTACTTATTGTTATTTATATTCAAAAAGAGTAGGAAATATGGAATTTATATTTAATAATGAGATGACATTAACATTTGTTGGTGTTGAAATGATTCCATAGGAATGTCCAGAGAGTGTCGTCCAAAATATATTTTGGTGCAGTTGCACAACCTACTATTGTTGTTTATTGTTGGCCCCTTCGCGTGCTACCATTTTGAAAAAAAACAAAGTGCATTATGGGCTTGTTGATTTCTGTCATTTTTATGAAAGAGTGGAGTATGATATTTTTGCAAAAATACAATATTATAGTTGATATTGCTTTATGCAAGTCACATGGCAGTGTAGCGTTTTCAGGGAGAGCAGTTTTGCCCTGCAATGCTCCTGGCTGGTCACATAATGATCACTCATTATTAGAGTCTACTAATTTAATTAACAAGATCCCTTTCCCAAAAATGACTTACTTCATCTTTGCAAAGCTATCATTTTAACGAAAACCAATTTTTATAAATTAATTAAAACTAACCGAATGAAGCAGGGACTGTTGAGTCATGTTCTTCATGCATATTGTCTGCTTTATCAGGAAAGGACCACGATTCCGTCATGTCACTCACATCAATGCTGAAACGGCATTACAGGAGCCACAGTATTACAGTCAAAGCTTAATTGGTAAGTGTGTAGCTCGTTATTAACCAGTTTTATGTTGTATGCGATTTGGAAACGAGGGTATGACAATTGACAATAGCATGATCTTGGACGGAGCGCCACCGGTCTTCTTTTGCCCTTCGTGCTAATAAATGCTTATAATTCACTGTCCCTTTCTACACGTCATTCTCAAAGCGTTAAAGAGTTACAACTGTTTCTTATCTGTCATTGTATACCATACTTTAATCAGTCTGATTGTGATGCGGTTGTTGGTGCCGTTATTCAGAATTATACAAATACATACAATTGTCAAAGCATAGCGTGTATTTCTTTTCTTCTCATTTCAATTATTTATGTATTTATCTCTGTCTGTTACAGATCTTTATTCAATCTTGCCACCTGCTGACAGGGTAAGAGTGCTGACAGGGTATTGTCGCAAATGATGCAACATTTAACAAAACACTTGTGTTCTTATTAGAAATCCAAATATAGATGTTTCCGTTAGTTGCCATAAGTTTTATATACATCTTAATATTTATCATAATGCCACTTTTTGCGAGCAGTATTGAAATTCCAATTTTACTGGATTCTTGAGTTGGATAGAAGGAAAATTAGCATGTAAAAACATTGTAGCTTGCAAGTTGCAAAACGTTTGTGCATCCAAAAGTAGCTCGTAGTATGTTGTTCTCTTTTTCTAGCTCGCTGCTGCGTTGTACCTTGATCAAGCTGGCCTACTTGGAAATTCTGGAGGCCCCTCGACATCAGACATTATTTCTCTCGATTAGCAGTAAATCCACTCTTCAAAATCTGATTAGAAATTGTAAATACTTCTCTTGAGCTTTGGACTCCTGATGGATTATGTTTGTATATAATATAATAAAATATAATAAGCTAAGGAACAGCAAGCCATTCTTTGAGGGTATGTTACACCTTTAAGTAACATTTTAATGTCAGAGCATAGTGTAATAGAAGTGTTTCCGCAACATCTATTGCATTCGGTCGGTTGGCTGTACCTATGCAAACGATGTCACTTGTGTTAAAGAGATCTTAGACACGTTACTCTTGGACTGGTTGCTGTGTGTCTTAATGTTTTTTATACCAATAACCTGTGAATTCATATCACAAGCTGTTCTTACATATTTATGCAGGCTGACCTTGTAGATTTTCTACTGCACCAATATGTCAATCTATCATCATCATTGTTTATTCTGAAAAATTTGGTAAGCTTACAAAGCTTTTTTCCACGGAGCACATACATCATACAACAAAATTCAAGATTACTGATGTTAACTTTAAACAATATATAGAGGGGAAACATGTGAATAATTTAATTATATAAAAAGAAAAACAAGTTTAAGCTTCTAAGTGCCTACGACAAAGATCTTGAATCCGCCTGGGTCTGCCACTTCCTGGATCGAAGAGGGAAGTCTATTCCCAGATGTGCCACAGCGAACTGAAAGGAATTTTTGTGGCAACTTTGAATGTATATGTTATTGTGTGTGGATGATCGCGATTTTAGAAGAAGTGAGGATTTGAATAAATTTTCAAGCAGAGGAGGAGCAAGGTCATGTTTAATTTTGTGCACCCAGGAAAGTTGAAGTTTTATCCTGTCTCCAATGCTGGACATTTATTGTAGACCACATTCGTAAACCGTAGTTTGTTACAGTAGGACCAATAATCCGCAAGTTGAATTAGAGCCCCCCAGTGCCATATCTAGCCCCGAATCAAAGTCCCAAATGTCTTCCAGCTGTAGAAGGAGATTACATGATACAGTCAAAGCTGTCTTAGTGCACCTCTACAGAGCAGCCACCTGTGTACAACGGCCACTCTTAAGAACCCCAAAATGACGCTTTCTACAGAAATCAATCTGGACAGAAAAGCTACCTGTGTATGAAGGTAATTTTCTTCAGGTCCGAAAAGTGACCATTATAGACAGGTTTCACTGTTCTCATGTTAGATTGAAGTTTATGTGATCTTAGGATGCCCAGGCGTCATAGTCCAGGCTTATAGCGATGTAATGTCAGACGTAAATTAACTGGATCTACAGATAAGAAGTCTCCACAGAATCCAACACAACGGGTTCCTTCATAAGCCCACCATTGAGTTTAGAGTTTTATTGAGAAGCATTTACATGCTTTTTTACATGGAGCAAAATACACCATATTTTTATGTCTTGCCGTAAATAAAATTATGTTAGATGCATCAGATTTGCTCATTTTGGAAGCGTCTTACATCGTTGACGACAAACAACACCAGAGGTAACACAAAATTAAAATTATTTAAATAAATCGATAAATGAAATGAAAATTGTGCTAACGGCGGAATATGGACAGCAGAAACCATCTTCCTTAAGGATCGGGCAAACCTCGCATTGATGTGGATCGGAAAATTGCCATAGCAAGCTTGACCAAAACGTAGACTAACTCTGCATGCCACATGTTCGTAATGAAATCAATAAACAGGCCATCAGCCATGGGAATAGTAAAGGGTCCTTTTGTGAAGTCCGACAGTATTAGAATAAAACATTTTCTGTCAACACGAAAACTTGATTTCGAGGTTGCCTTCATGCGCACACAAATGATTAAGTTAGTAATTATGCCGGAGCAGGTATGAGAAAATTAAAATATAATAGTAATGAAAACTTTGCCAAGTATAGGAAAGTTGATATCGGAGTCTGCTTTCAAAGCTTTTTGTAAATTACTATAAAATGTAACGCAAATGATTGCATGCCCATGTTCATCATAACATACACTATGATACAGTCCATCATTGTAGGAAATGTTGATGGGTCCTTTCGGTGTAGGCGAGACAGTTTTAAAATGAAACATTTTGCATCACAACGAGAAAATAATTCTGAGGTTGCCTTCACACATACGTGGTACTGTAAGCTAGTACCTTAATTAGTAAACAGCTAACATTCACTTAATAACAGTTAGCTAATTAGAAACATACAGTCAAACCTGTATTAGCGGCCACCTCTACAGAGCAGCCAGCTGTGTATAAGGGCCACTCTTCATAACCCCAAACTGATACTTTCTTTAGAAATCAGAATCGGAATTAGAAACCTGGACAGAAAGGACACCTGTCTATACAAAGGTCATTTTTCTCAGGTCCTAGAGGTGACCGTTATAGACAAGTTTCACTATACTGCAAGTTAGTAACTTCAATTTTGAAATCAGACACATAAAACCATAAGACCATAAGGTTGAGTACTGTATTTAATTGCTACTTCTGTCAGTTACATTCGATTCATCAGAAAATAAGTTCACAACAACAAAGAGGACACATTGGTCAGCCTAAGCTGCGTCAGGTACAAGGTCGCCTTGACAATCACAACAAACAAAGGCTTAAAAAACAGCATATGAATGAATGTGAAATTTGTGAGCAATAAAAATTGGAAGATCAGTTGTATTTTGATTGAAACAACTTGGCTTCTCATCCTCCTGCAACTGGACGGGCCCACAATAGTTGATCAACGAGTTCAGATGTCAATTACAATGCTTGCAATTCATCCATCGCATGCTGATGCTCCAGTCGAAGTTGGTCCAACTCATGTTTGCTTGCATCAAGTTGTTCTGAAATAGAAGATTCATTATGAATTACACAAGATAATTTCTACAGCAACATGGTAGTAAATTGGGGTAGAAGGTCTTTGACCAGTGCCGTTTTAAGTGTTGAGAGGGCCTACAGAACTTTACCCAAGGAGGGTCTAATTTTTAACGATTAAATAGCCCAAAACTTAGTATTGTTAAAATGTTCAATCATTGTCACATCTGCACATCGAAGATCTTGCTTTTGTTCACAAACAGCAAATTAGGAAAACTCTGCAGTTGAATAGTATACGCACTGCACTAAATCAAATCATACTGTAAATCTGAGTTTTAAGCTGAGATTGAAAAGGGCATATCCAGACTGAGGGCCTAAAGCATGTGCTTTGAGTGCCTACTGGTTAAAATGGCCCTGGGTCTCTCATAGCAAAAACTATTTCCACTGAATGGCAAAATGCAGTCGTAAGGCATTGCAAGAAAGCTGCAATATATCCAGGCATGTGACTTGACATAACATGTATAGTGATGAAGAGTGACAGAAAAAGAAACATCGATGGACTGATAGGTTTCAAACCATCATTGCCTGATATTATCACACAAGGGGAAGTCAACTCACTCGCTTGAAAATTCAGGAATGCAGTCTGACCACACTTGGGCAATTGATTGGCAATTAATTACGCATCAACAAATCACTCTACGTTTACTTCATTCTATGCAAAGTTTTGATCACTTGAAACATGCATTTAGCATTTAACATCGTTTGACATACCTTCGAGTTCTGTGAGTTTTTCACCGAGCTCCTTTTCGCGGCTTTCGTCTTCCTCAGCTTCGGCAGTCGTCTAATCACAGAGCCAAACAATTGCCGTTGATCATACACTCCAGAAATATCATATAGCTACGTATTGATAAAAACGATCAATAGCATAAATTAGGGCTGTCCAAAAACATGATTCTCGAAAAGTGTAGGTACTCGAGCGGAATCTGTTACCAAATCAAACCAATATAACCATATCAAATATGGGCAGGCTCTGGGAACTCTAAGTGGTGGGCCACAACATTTATATCTGGGATTTTGCTGGTTTTTGCCGTACTGAGGTCTGTTATGCAACAGCATTTTTGAGCCACAAATAGGCGATTTTTCAAATTTCTAATGCAAAAGCTACGGTTCTGCAATTTTTCAAAAACATCTTTTGGAATTGTAATATCGACATATGTAGCCATCTAACAGTGTATTTTACTGAAAAAATTTCCAAGAAATTCCTGTAACACCATGTACATGAACACACGCCCATCCAGCGCAAATATTATGTCTAAATGGCTACTACTAATGCAATATCGTTCAAATTGGAATAAAATCATCTCATCATTTATACCAATAAAGTACTTTCATTTCAGTTTATAAACAACTTTAATGTTCTGGGTCCAGAAAACGAAAAGAATTCCGACTTTGATGTATTTATAGCAGCAGTCTTCTGCAAAAACGAGCAACAGGAAATCGGTAATTTGCTTTTTGCAATTACTGTTAGAGGAATATTTAGCTAATTGATTTCAAAACATCTCCCGAAAGAATTTTATTATAAAGTCGGCTGATGGATGTTTTGGTTAAAATGCTGCAGTAAATTCACTGATTCAAGCATTTCTGTCACTACCTCGAAGGCAGATCATTCAAGAAATTCACAGACCATAAGCTGTTGACCAGTGCTTTCTCCAGTATGGCAGAACGGTCTTCTCAGCAGACCCGACATCTCTCCTTCATCGCTGAGTTCTCCACAGATGTTGCCCACATTGATGGAAAGGACAACGTCGTTGCGGATGCCCTCTCTTGATCCCCGGGTGTTATTTCTGTTTCTCTTCCGACCATCGACTACCATTCGCTAGCTGCTGCTCAGAATTCCGCTGATGATATTGCCACCCTTCAGACGACTGCTACTGGTCTCAAGTTTGACAATGTTCCCTTTGGAGATTTTAACGTTCTTTGCGACACTTCGCTTGGAAAAAACTGCCCTGTTGTTCCACTGAGCTGGAACAAACGCATCTTTGACATCATTCATGGCTTGTCAAACGCTGGACATCGTCTTACTCGGCGCGCCATTACTTCCCGCTTTGTTTGGCATGGAATGAAGAAGGACATTCGTCAATGGTGCAAAGAATGCCACGCCTGTCAGAGCTCCAAAATACAAACCCATGTCCGGGCCCCGCTCATTCAACGGCCACCACCTGACAGGCGGTTCAGCAGTATTCACGTCGACATTGTTGGACCTCTTCCCATTTCCGAAGGCATGCATTACCTACTCACAGTAGTGGACCGTTTTAGCCGCTGGCGGGAGGCAATTCCAATGCCAGATGCCACCACAGAAACCTGTGCTAGGGCTCTTATCAGACACTGGGTTGCACGGTTCGGTGTTCCAGATGACCTGACCTCTGATCGTGGTCCTCAATTTACTTCTCGACTCTCGTCCACCTTTCATGCGATGCTCGGTGTTGCTGCCTCTACCACGACTGCTTACCATCCTCAGGCCAATGGCATGGTGGAGCGAAATCACCGCCAGCTCAAGGCTTCCCTGAAAGCTCGTCTATCCGGGCCTAACTGGATGGATGAACTTCCCATGGTGCTCCTGGGCATCAGGACCTCCTGGAAGGAGGACTCAAATTGTTCTGCTGTGGATATGGTGCATGGGACATCGCTCCACATCCCAGGTGAGTTTCTTCCGCCTTATGACGCATCACGCTCTTCTCCCGAGTCTAGTTTTCTTTGCCACCCACAGGAGACTATGCGTTTGGTTCTTCCGCCAACACCGAAGTTCCACGGCCAACCTAAGTCCTGCTTCCATCTCACCTTGCGGCTACTGGTTTTGTTTATGTGCGACTTCCAAAGGACCCTTCCGAGTCCTCGACACCACTGAAAAATGTTTCATCTTGGATATGAATGGCCGTCGTGACACGGTTTCCGTCGATAGGCTTAAACCCGCTTATGTTTGGGTGGACGAGACTTCACGCCTGACGCAGCAAGCTCCCGTGTCACAGTCGTCACCTTCTGTCGTGACACCACAAGCTACTGGCCGGTCTCGCAGAGTCGTTAGGGCACCACTTCGCTACCTGTCATAGCCTTAGGACGTTTCATGACTGTACCACTGG
>OFHS01000632.1:11378-37983 GCA_900245855.1 Calvadosia cruxmelitensis
GCGACGTGTGACCATCGTCTTTTGTGTTTGTGCGGACATGCGTGTCCTCGTTATGCTGTCCTCTTTTGTTTTACTCTGGACCGCGTGCTTCGGTCTTATAATAAATGTCGCTGCTCGAACTAGCACGTGTGTTCACTTCTCGCAATCAGGAAACGCAACATGATCCAATTCATGACAATTCTACAATCTTGCTTAAAACACCCATGCTGCCAATCCCGTATAAATACGGGATAGCATGCTGACATCTTCTGGACACGCTCATGAGGTTATGGGATGGGACATGTGATTAATTCTTTGTCTGTATTAACCAATAGGAATCGAGCTTTATTTAGAATCAAACCTCATGTGGTTTGACCAAGAATTGCGAAAATAAGACCACTTTCAAAATGTCGAAGAGATTCACGTTCGAGGAAGCCATTTGTGATGAGGATTATATCAGCGATAACATTGAGCTTCAAGATTATTCGTCTTTCAATGACTCTACATTGACAACAGCGCCAGAATAGACAACATTGTCAGAAGATGAAGGCGTGTCAGAAATGTGTCTTCCTTCCCCCAGCGTCGAAAGAACAGCTGGTAAACGTAGCAAATAGGCGAAGAAGAAGACAGTTCAGTTCAAGCAAGACAACTTCAACGGGAGTGACAAGAAAGGCAATATTTGGATAATTGGAGTGATGCTGTACAAACAGTGAATGTCCGAACTGTTACAGGCACTCCCGTCTTCAAGAAACGAGCCGAGAATTACTTTGTTTACATGGACGACTTTTACAGCTCTGTGTCCGTTGTGAAATGCCTTCGAAAGAGCATGATCTTTGCTGCAGGAACCCTCCGAAGAAAGCGTGGCCAACCTGCTTGTATGGATGTGGCTGGAGAAAAGTTGAAGCAAGGACAAGAAATATTTGCTTTTACTGACTATATTTTAGAGACCTGTTGGATTGTTCAAGGGTCTCGTGAAAACTATCAGCAGCTTTCACCCGCCGGTCGTGCTTGATTCTGGGAAAACTGATCGCGACAACAAGCCAGTCGTGAAGCCCATTACCGTGTACAACAAACACATGAACGGTGTAAACAAATCAGACCAGATGATAAAATAATTCCTGATGAAACTTGTATTTTATTTCTTGCAAACAGCCTCTTGATTGTGTCTGTCATGTTCAAGAAGGAAGTGCCGCCATCTGACACGTGCTCGTTTCTCACTACTGTTGTTAGAGAGATTCATGGCCAGCACTCTCGTCACAAGCGACCTGCTGACTTGGAGGAATCTGCAGTTTCTTTGCATTCTATGTCGTCTTTGGTCTACATGAACTCCTGTTGTTGATCCAGAAACAAGACTTCAAGGCACAATAATTATTGTCATACCACCGACAGCGAAGAAGCAGCGACCACAACGTGTCTGTCGCGTCTGCTCATCACACCGCAAGCGCTCGAAGACAACAACAATGTGTGCTGATTGTAATGCGCTTCTGTACAGTAAAGTGTGCTTCCAAGCATACCATTCCAAGCAAGAACATTAGCCATGTAAACTGTATTTGATTTTTGGTATTTGTTTTGTTGATGTAGCAACGAATTAATTTATTATGTGCTGCTTTTGATTGTGAAAGCAGATTTTGATTGCCTTCTCACGCGTTAAATATATTCTGAAGACAACAGTTCTACAGTTGCTGTGATCAGATTCACATATTATAAAGAAAAATCATTTCTGTATAAAATGCCAAAGTTTTACCATCATTAGGACAACAGACAGGAAAGGCTAGAATCGAGTTTTAGTTGCGGTCTTCCCGCTTTGTTGATTTCTTGAAATTGCGTTGGCCTGTGGAGACCGCATCTTGTCAAAACCGCTGGCAGCATAGGTGTTAAAAACAAACAATACTGTTCAATTCACCTCTTCGTATTTGGCACTGAGTTCAGACAATCTTCCTTGGAATGTTTCATCTCTCTCCGACGCTTTTCCTTCACTGACTTCCAGGCTTCGTAGCTCGTTGCTGATACGTGTCACCTCGGCTTCCAAGTCGAATTCTCTCCTGAAAAATATAGGCAGATGCCATTGTAAAGTAAGTCGGTAAAGTTTGAATGGAATTTGAAATTGGGAATCGGCACCGAGCAAGGTTAAGCTGATTCATAAGCCCACTAGCACAACACTAAGCTTCTTGAATGACATAGTATTAATAGATGTAAAATAGCACATTGCTCTTGAATACTCAATCTTTGGTTACAATGCAAAAATCGGTAACATGCTAAATCAGTTTATATCTAAACGTTTTAAAATTAATCTTCGTAAAATATTTAGCTTGCAACAAGGTTTAGCATATAAGGCTTTATATCCGACCGACCTTCATTGAAAAATCATTAGCAATAATTGCATAAAATAATGTCAAGCTGTACTAACCGTTGTCCCGTTTCGACTTGTTCCTCTCTACTTGCCAGTTTTTCCTCCAGATCTTCAATAGTTCCAGATAACTACGGAAAGTAAAGCAACACCTTGATCACGTTTAGCACTTTGAGTGGCATCGTTCAACAAGTCACTGTATATTCCAATGCATGAGCCAATTTTGCCACATCGGCTAATACAAGAGTGCTGTCCAAGGTGCATTTAATGCACTTCTAAACTGCAGAATTCAGGAAATAAAAACTAGAGATTGTCTGACAAACCGTAACAGCAGGCATCTTATTCTCTGCTTTAATTAAATAGATCCAGAAACACCTGCTGTGATCAAGCCTGTCTTGCCAATAGCAATAGTAATCTGCCTGTGATGTCTCAATTGTCTTCCTAATAGAAAAGAAGGGGCCATTATGCATCTAAGCTTAGCACATCAAGGTACCTTCCCGTGCCACTTTGAGAACTTGAACAGTGTACATTTATTCAGCTTAGCAAATTAATGCCAGGTATGTAACAAAAAGAAACCGCCCCACAATACCTCTCGGAATTTGTCTTCAACGTCTTCAATTTTATTATTGACCGCTTCCAGATCATTTTCAGCATTTGAAATCTGGAAAGAAAGCAAAACACAATGTAAATTGGCTACGCAAATCGCATAAGAAGATTTACGATCAACACAACAACACAAATGTGTGCAACCACAGTGCAATTTATTTACCTTTTCGCCGTCTGTCATTCCTCTGTTTTCAAGAGTTCGTTTTGCTCTAGAATAACATCAATGTTTATAAGTAAATAAATTTAAGAAATGAGCACAGCACAACTTTCTTGAAGTCTTCATTAGACTGGGGTTATGCGGGCATGCCAAACCAAATCCATTCCAATCAGGAGCTCTGATAGGGGGTATGATCCAGCGCACCTCTAGCGCTATATAATCATAATTCATTGATTGATTGATCAATCTTGAATCTGTCTATATAAAAAAACGAGCAACAGCTTCTGAGTTCATAATTACCACTTTACTCAAGCTTATTTTGAATTAAATATACAAAACTTTAAGAAAAAATCAATTTTTAGAAGATTCAAAATAAAAATTAAGAGCAACTTCATTCAATAAATCTGGTTATTCAATCTTCTGCGATTATGTTCAGATCATCGTAAGTACTTTTAGTGACCGTGGGTCAGCAATTTTTGATGTTGTGCACTGCTGCTGGGCTTTGTAGGATCTCCATTACTCAACATTCAATTGATCTAGAAAGAGAGATTTCCTGCTACTTCAGTCGCTGAAAACAGACAACTTTGTAAAACAGGCTATACAGCCGCAATTCTTCATTGAAAAAGGTTACACATTTGAAGTAACTGACTGCTGGCGAATGGTGCTTTTTTACAGCACAGTGTATTTTTCAACACATCACAGCATGCAACCATCCGTTAGGCGTGGCTTACACCCTTTCTAGCACTCTGACAACGTGAAAAAACGTATCTGATTTACTCCTGACTTCAATCACAATTGGGAAATATCAGAGCACTTCCTCACCGATGAGCTTCTTCATGCTGCTGCTCAATCTCGTTGTTTTGACGTTGTAAGTCTGACACCAGTGTCTCCTTCTCATCTAATTCATCTTCAAGCTGTTGTAGCATTCGTTCCATCTCAGCGGCTTCATCTTCTGCCTGGAACCAGCAGCAAAAACAAATCAGTTTTTTATGTTGTGATAAACCAAAAGGCATTGAAATAGACATAGAAGACAAGACCACACAAACAATAGTACATAATAGAGATGGGACGAAGCTCAGTATTAGAAATTTTTGATTTTGAATTTCAATTGTTAAATTCTGAAAAAAGAATTCGAATCCGAAAATTGTTGATTTTCTTCAAGAGAACAGTTCCTGGAGAGAAAAGTCTATAGACCACTGAAGCCACATTTTTGACACGCATGTTCAGTTCGCTTGAAATTTTTTCAATTGCCTAGGCCTATACGGCAGCATAAAACTATCGGAACTTTTTTTTGGCATTGGAATGACAAAGAAAGTTCACAGTTCTGTATTAGAAAATAATAATCTGCAAAGCCAATTTTTCAGTATTGTTTTTCGATTTTGAATTTTGGCACCGAAGTTTGGGAAAACCGATTTTAAATTCGAACTTTGTCCCATCTCCAGTACATAATTATTAATTATGACACCACCAGCTGCCATACATAAACAACAATGGTATGCTGACAGCACATAGCTGAAACTTAATCCATTTCCATAAAGAATCTTCGGTAGCTGATATGGATGGCTCAACGGGAAACATTTAACAAAATAGTGAAGCTAGATGCTTTCGAAGGATGAAAACATCAGCATAGAATACACTGCAAACAGCCGAAAGTACAGCAGCAAACAAGCGGGCAAGTTACATCGTGTATACACAGTTTTGCTCAAGAAGTTGATTTTGTCTTGTATCAATAGGCTACAGGGAAAGTCAATTGCTCATATGTGGAGAAGAACCAAGTTTATGGGATGTTGCTTTCTTAATTTAAACGTTCTGATGTTGTCCCCTAGCTTTACGTCCTTGAACTTCTCTTTAGGACATTTTCAGTGCTGGCAGGTTTGTGGTGACCAAAATATCATGCAATATAGTATGACTTCAACCATTAAGCTGTGTCAGCTTCGCTGTAAGGTGGTACATCATCCGAACTCAGTTATTATCTCTTTCCAGATAAAGCTAATATGTTGGATAGGCGAGTTGGGACAAGCAGCAGGGTGAATTAGCAAATCAAGTATGGCAAACGGAATAAAACCAGTGGGGTCGATATGGGGACATTATCCAATTGGATAATAGCTACGTTCAACTGAATTAAATTTATCTGGTGTCAGTATGATGATGAAACGCAAGCAAATGACACGTAATGGAGTGACATCATCAAATATTGCTCTAACAATTATGTGAATTTTGCATGATTTAAGATCTATTGCTACTTTGCCCACATATAAAAAGAGCAGAACGGAAAAATTGCAAGAAAGCTGAATAAAGTAAACCGACTGACTCAAATCCTCAGCATAATTTTAGAATTACAGAACTCTATTCCATCAAAGCACAACCGCACAGCATGTGGCAAACTAGCAGAATCACTTACAAATAAACAAAAAACTGCAAAAGCAACATGGCGCAGAGCGAAAGCTCGCAAATTTCAGCTTGGTTATTTCTTGTAAACTTGAGCATTTTAAAGAACACAAAAGATCAGAATACTTTCAGCAACGTTGATTTCTACTTCCAAAAATAATAATAATAATAATTGTAGAAAATTGCTACGGAAAAGTTTAGAATCGTGATTGATATCGTGCTTTCCATGGCGGAAGGAGCGCGAAGGCAACACCTTTTCATGACACATTCCTGTGGCTCAGACCTCAGACAAACGTCAAAACATTGAAGGGAAATGAAGATGACGTGGTGGGTAGAAAACACTAAAGGAAACATTACGCAGAGTGTCGTGGGTTAGATTTTTCAAGGAGTGCCCCACTTCTCAGACACACTGGGTGCAATATTTTGATAGCATATTGTGACCTGAGTGAAACAACTCTATGTGAACAACGACAAACTACTGGGATCTTCCGATGACTAATATATTTGCAAAGATGTTTATCACGACAATGACTGGGCGAACTTTGAGAAAAAAGTGAGCTGGAATAACTGAAAAGCAAAACATTTCTCAGATAGGCTGACATGGGCACTTGTTTAGCTATCAAGCGGCAAACGGATCGCAGGGATTCGCAGCTAAAAGAGGCGGTGAAGCGAGAAGTTGGAACAAACGCACTCCAACAGAAAATTCATCGACAAAAACAAAAATACGGGATTACGGCTGTAAGCGCTGTTTTATATAATAGAAAGGCCTTACTACGGCAGGTCCTAGTGAATTCCTCACGACCTACAAATCCGTCGGTGTGTTGCACCCAGCAAGGTGCTACAAACACGTTGTTTACCTCTTCGATTTTGGCGTTGACTGAGTCTAACTCAGCTTCAGCAGCGTCCGCTTTCTCCTGAGCATCGGCAAGGTTTTGCTTCTGCTTGGCAAGCTTGTTCCTGACCGTCTCCATTGCTTTAATCGACGCAAACACAAGTACCTAAGCCGGGCTCAACGAAGTCACTGTGTCTGACTACTCGCGTACAAAACAAGAGATGGACGCACGAATATTTTCGAGGCAAGTCGGTCTAGGGGCTGTGAACGTGCAACTCCAAAAAAGGCTTCCCGACGGCACCTGGGCGTGGTCTGTCGTCCTCTTCCTTCGCCAGTGGACCAACGAGAACGCGTCAATCACAACACACCTTCAAATGCCGGAGTCACGTGATACTATTCCAACCAATCAACTGCCTAATACTTCCCTGGCTTCCGTTCTTGCAACATTTGCCTTCTTGAGGCCTAGAAATTTCCCCTCAAAGAAATCAGGAATGCGCATTCAGAATTTCCTGGATGGAAAAGCAGAGCAGCAGAGCGCAAACTGACAGGACATGAAGCAGCAGGAATACGAAGCATTTCCTATTCTCAAAACAAGACATGTTTTGAACGCGAGAATAATTTTTTTTTCATTATCCATTGAGAAATTGTAGGCATTTTGCTGTCCAACTTGCATTACTTTCTTTCAAATTCAAAGCTCAAGACTCCAACGCACTCTCAAAACAATTGTTTTTGCTGTTATTCTTCGTCATTGTTCACACATCAAACGGCTTGTGTAATTCATTCGTCAATATCGCGCGCTTCCGATTCGTGTCGTAACAAATGACGTCATTGCAGGCATTCTTACAATTCTTTGACTCTGCTATCTTCTCAGGTATGGCAAATACGACCGAAAAATGGAACACTAGGCTCAGTTGGATGGCTGCAAGCACTCATCCACACGAAAGACGGCCCACGGGACGAAAGGTTTATGCACGCTGCGGTCACGGGCAGTAATCACCATGACAACGTAGAATTCGATGTTTTCTGTTGGCTATTTACCGCCAAACATGGTAGTTGTATGTGAGTTGCGTGAGTCAAAAACACCATGACAGCTTTGTCTCTCTTCTTGTGGTTTTAATTGTCACTTTTCGAGTTGTGATTTTCCAGCTGCAACTTGTGAAAATGTACGCCGGGCTGCCTGTAAAAGAAGATTGCTGGTCCCAACAACTTCACACAAAATTCTCTACTGATATTTTTAAGTCTCGAATTTTCTATTCAGCTATTTACAGAATACTTATCACGCAAGGATAGGATTTTCCATTTTACAGAACAATTTCCCCATAGTACATACTCCATCAATCACTATTCGATGCCAACATGATCACTTTGAAATGCAGCACGAGACATTTTATCAGTTTGGAAAATTGACAGATTTTCAAGTGTCGAACCGGCAAAACATAAATACCTTCTCAGCTTCAGAAATCTTTTCTTCTAGTCTCGCTTCTGCATCCTTGGCTCTCTCTTCGACATCTAACAAGAGCTGCTTTTGAGTGTCCAATTTTTTACGAATAGTCTGGTCCATGGTTTGCCGTCAAAAACGTCCACAGAGTAAAACCAACCGAGCAACTTCAACGTAACACTCGCATATAGATACGACGAACCCAATGCTGAACATCAAGTTGGACTTTTATGTTTTGCTCATGATGGCGACATCGCCCAGTACAGTCCTCCAATCAGATACTAGATTTACCGTATTTGAAATTGGAGATGATCAACATCATGCTCAATGTGAGTCTAATCCTGTCCGATTGTATAGTGGTCGGATGAACCTGGAAAAACACCGTCAGCGCTTCAGGTCGATCCCCAATGGTTGCATTTTATTCAAAATCGACACGCAGCATCCGAGTCGATCGAGATAGGCTTTCCTGATCATTCTACGAGAGCAAGAAACCCCACCCGGAGTTTAAGTAGGAAAGAAACAAGTATACCTGAACTGAGAAACAAGATTGGACTTGCGGGTCATTCGGAATTGCTTGAATTAGTTCTCCAAACAGCAACCGAGATGATAAGCTACTGTTACAATAAGATGTCAATCATCTTCTTCGCCATTCAATTTTCCAAGTTAAACAATCACGACACTGCTTTCTCGCCCAGTAATTATTTCCACACCGAAATATGACAGTGAATTGGGTGCAGTGTAATCCTCTTAGTACATGCAAGCGAGGCTACCTGGTCATTAACGGCAGGGAGGTTTGCACGTGACCTGGTAAACAGACGATGGCCGATTGGCTGGTACAACTATGCTTGGTCGTGAGACATTATGGAGAAGTAATGACGTTCTCAGTTGATAAAATTTGAACAAATATTCTAATAAATAAATAAAAAAACTTAATAAAACCGTGAGTCAAAAGCAATATTGAACAGTGCAAATTGGCGCAGAATCTATCGGAGCGGTTTTTTGAAAAGGAGGTGGCTTTGAAGCCGGGCTATGTTTTCTGCAAGTTTGCGAAATAATCGCTGTGGAATGGGCACCTTGGATATGCTGTGCTCCGGCTTGCTTTTGCGAACTGTCACTTGCGCTCGAATGATTCGCAAGAATAGATTTCAGCGTCTTGGGAATTGCACTAGTCTCTCGAGCTGTCAGCATGGGAAATTTGAAAGGGGACTTGACTAAATTCTGCTGTTGCGATTTCGCCTATGAAATTGTGGTTGGAGTGAGCGACTATTTGTTGTTGTTAATGACGCGTCTCACCAGTTTTAAGTCGAATTTGCGATTCGTCCTAATCCATTTAGAAACTCGCCATAGGGGGAGGGGGGATTTTGAGGCGTGGTAATTTTACCCAGTATAAGCTATTGCTTAGCATATCGAATGAGACGTAACAATCCATCAAGCAGAACTAAGAAGTTTGACGGGATTATTCATTACTACTGGAAATCAAAAGCAACCTCGACAGTACAGATGATCTGTTTGTGATACGTATGAAAATGGCTAGATGCGTCCAAGGATGCGTCATCGTACCATATCGATCGGACAGACCAGAAATGATATTAGGTTTACTTGAGTATTTTTGTTTAAACATTCCATTCACCCTATTGCAGTGAGCATTACCAAATAGTTACATACAGTACGTGCGTTAAAAATAACATATTGTGATCTGTTTACTACTAGGCAAATTGGTGCCAATAATATTTATAGTGTCATACAAATGAAAGCGGCAATTAGTTGCAAAATTGTGAGGCATAACGTTGAAATATTTTCGGGTCTTTGCTCCTAGAGCCTCATGAGGGCGCAGCCCTGGGCCCACCTAACAATGCAAAACGATCCCCAGCAGCATTGTAGTTCCCTGGTGGTTCCAATGAACTCTGGTCATTGCTAAAAGGGCTTCTCCGCAACTTGGTTTTATTCCATCCCCCCCCAGACATTTTATGCTGGCGCCGCCACTGTTTTGCCGTTTAGACAACACGATCTACAGTCTAGTAAAATAATTATAAAATGCGATAGGCCATGCGTTAGTGATATTTATATCCTGTATTTTGCCTTTTGTATTAATTTAACAGAAAGTATATGAAATAAATAAATAAATAAATAAATAAATTACTGTATATAATAATGTATAATAAATGCTATATTTGAGAGGATGACGACATCATGTGCCGTGATGTGTGAGAGGCAACAATTCCAAGCTCAAATTATTTTATTATGACAGAGCAAGAGAAATTAATTTTATTACAGCTACCCCTACCACTGGTAGGCAATCTTATCTCGTTCCGCAAAACGGACCTTGTACATTGCCTTCAGCAAAAGTTGGCAAACCTCTGCAAGTGAGCTTTCGCCAGACAGAATTTCAATAACGTCTAGCTTGATTGCCCATTCTATGACTTCATGGGCAATTTGAACTTACTTTTCTTCTTCAAAGCGGAAGATTGAAGCTGACTTTCGCCTCTCGAATGCGTCATGTTTTGTTTTTCCAACAGCATGACGTCACAAGGAATCACTTACGTCACTACAATAGAAGAAAGCACATTGAATGATCACAACAATGCTTTTTTCACTCCGTTGAAGACGATTGTCAAATTATGGCAAAGACATTTCACCATGGACAAAATTGCTACCACTTGATGCTCGACCGTTAGCGTGCTGTTTGGAGGAACACATTCTTTTACAACATGGAAGTTGTGAACCAATCGGCCGTCTTCGAAGCGGTACACGGTTCCCGAGGTTTGTAAACAAAGTATCTTCGATTTACAAAATGCGAGCAAGGTTCTATTCGATGTCGTTGCTTGCTATTTAGCTTATCCTAAGGTTGCCATGATGTTTATTATTGTTCCTCTTTCGGAAGATATCTTCTACTAAAACCATTCTACCAGCTGCAGCGCCTCTGGGTCGTAGTTTTAGCCTTAAACCAAGCCTTAAACCTTGAAATAATGTGGGAAAATGATGAACGAAAGTCATGTTCTGTGATTTCAAACATAGTTGTAGTTTCTTGCATAATATTGCTTTGGAGCGTCGACGTTCCCCAGCAGAAGTGGCACGAATGAAGGAGGGATAGCCTTGTTGATGCTGTTCAGAGTCGTTCGGTGTATTGTTTACAGCAATTTGTTTTCGGTTCAGCTCCTGCGACTGCCACACCACTGCCACTGTTATGTCAATGTCTGCACTCAGCCATCTTGTTTGTATGGCAGCACATTATTTCCCGCTTGAAGTTTTACGAAGTCATTTCTTGCCTACTTGACTGTTTATTATTGACTGATATACTGTGACATCTTGATGAATATGTTGCATTGTGCTGGGAGTGCTAATTGTGAACATGTAAAACGTCTCAACGATTAGAGTATCGTTTTTATCTCGCTTTATATCAGATTAGTTAACGCTTTAATTATCAAATCAGTTTGGACGAGAATGCAATGGTAAACAATCCAGAAATGCAAAACAACACGCGCCTCCACCCTGGGAGCATCTGTAGGGCTGAAAGTCCAACCCCTTTCAGGCATTGGTTGATCTTGCGCACGTGCATCCGTCCCAGACCTTTTTGATAGAGCGCATGCTCCTTTGTTCTTGGGACTGGGATTGAGCTGATCGTAGCGACGTGGAATTATGCACACACCCAATTTTGCGATTTTTCCTTCAATCTTCCCTGTACTCATCGGTCACCTGCCTTACGCGGCCGTCTGGCTTTACTTGGTGGTTTATCTTCAGCAAGGTGATGATGACCGCACGTAAAATATCTTTTGTCACGGTAGTGTCGATCTTGTTTGCCGCACAGTATATCTGATGACGTTTTCCCAAAGCGTTTGAACAAAGTCTGGTCAGCGATCCGCTAGGATTTCTCAATTGGCCAAGTGCAGTCCTGAGGATGCATTTTGGGATTTTTGCTACTTCAGTCACGTGTTTTTGAGCTGAAATCGACAATCTTGACAGCCAAGAGCAATCTTTGAAAACGATCATCATCGAAAAGAGTACGTTTGAATGAACTTCAAACAAAGCCATATGTTCTGGGGTCATCAGAGGTCAGCTAGCATGAATCCCAAATTGCATTGAGACTGCACTTGGTCAATTGCATGTTGCGTGCAGACTGAAACAGTTTTCAAATTTCAACTAGCTCGCCAAATCCTTGTATAGAATTGTTGCGGTTAGCCCAAACGACAATAAACAAGAGGACTGTAGAAATTTATTTGCTCTCCGTGAGATTACTTCAATTCTAGAGCCAATATTTTAGACCGCGCTAAATTTCCTTAGATGGAAGTCTCGTGAACCCAATGCTCACACGCAACTGCTCATCAAAAGCAAATGTCGAGGCTTTATAAATGACATCTTCATAAATCTGATCTCTGCATGAAAAGCCGAGATTAGTAACACGAATAGTCAATTTATATACAAAGTCACGTGATTAACTAATTTACATAACAAGGATATATGTAGGACCCAGTCCATTTTACACCTTGCGTGCACGGAATGTCGTTTTGTTTTCTAGCTTTCGCGTGTCTCTTGTTGAGTTCTATTAACGCGTTTACTGGTAAATACCGGCAACGTGTAATCACTGTAATGAACTAGCTAATAATATAAAGGGGTAGGAAGCCAAATTGAAGCGATGCGGTTCCCTACAGCCATATACGAAGTGAGTCACACGATCGTGATGTGTTGTTCACTTCATTGCAATCGAGGCTGTAACAATATGGTAGTCAGCTAAACGCCAAACTAATCCTAATCCACTTATTATCCGATCAAGACAATGCCAGTGGCCTTTCTAAAAACCCATAAAACGAATACTTGAAGCTGGCGTTATCTCTGATCTCGCCCATTGTCAAATTCCATTAAGTCGTGAGTGAATGCGGAATCTCGTTATCCGTTTGATTGTAAAGGGATACAGTGAAACTTGTCAATAATGGTCACCATTGGGGATCCGAGAAAAATGACCTCTATAGACAGGTGACCTTTCTGTCCAGGTTGATTTCTATAAAAAGTATCATTTTGGAGTTATGAAGAGTGACCTTTATACTCAGGTGGCTACTTTATAGAGGTGGCCGCTAATACAGGTTTGACCGTATCACGCAACCGCACTACAACGAACTGGTATTTGCTGTAAGTTGTTCTCATGTTCATTTTGCATTTGTTTTAAGGTGTCCTTGTGAAGGAATACAACTCGCAATGGATGGGATGGAGCAATGCTTTGATCGTCGGTTTGATTTGTTTTGGCTACCGCGTTCTCTTAAAAATCCGCGACCCCAAAGAGCCCCCGGGACCGATGCCTCTCCCCTTCGTCGGCAATTTGCTGCAAATCGGAGAACGTCCATACTTAGACATGAAACGGATGGCAAAGCATTATGGCAGCGTGTTTTCTCTCTACTTGGGCCCACGCCTCACTGTGGTTGTCAACACCATGGCAACGGCAAGGGAGGCTCTGTCCTTCTCAAAGAAGGCCCTTTCCAATCGTCCGTATGTCTACTCCGCACGTGCTCTGACGCTGGGCACCAAGTCCATTTGCTACAGCAACTACACAAGCAAAGTCAAACTGTTGAGGGAGATTTTCATGGCAGCCGGCGAAGTATCCAAGGTGTCACAATTGCGAGACATTGAAGTGGCCGTTGTGGCGGAAATGTCGCGGCTCAAGCTCTACATGGACGAGCAAGTCAATAAATCTGTGCACCTTGACGCATTGATATGTAAGTGGAATCGCGGTTTTTACTTTGTAGTAACGGGTATATAGAGTGTAGTGGACGCAAATATTGCCCAGAGCTCTTGAAAATCTGAGAAATTCCTATTAACGGAAGTAACGGAACATTAGTTAACATTTGTGATTCTTACGTTTCTGTTTTATTCCAAACCGGGTTCCATTTTGTATTGCGTTTGTCTATCTTTCTAATCCTCTGGAAGCTCCGGGAAAAGTGAAGGCGAACCCGTTTGAATTTCTCATCATTGGTCTTGACCTATTTGTTTGCCTTCATGTGTCTCAATGCTTTTGTTTGTTGTTTCGAGGGAGACTGGCCATCAGTATAACAAGCCAGACCATGCTAGGGGTTGGGTACGACTACCAGGACCCGGACTTGACGGAGCTGATACGCGCTCAGAAGATGGAAGCCGACGCGTTCTCTATGCAAGCCATGATTGATTATTACCCTGGAATATTCAAATATTTCCCAAGTCAAAAGATGAAGAAATTGAGCGAGGCGGATTCCATTAAGTTGCCCATCATCAAGCGGCTCCTGACCACGTGCAAGAACACGTTCGTTCCTGGCACCGCGCGCACGATTGCTGAGCATATCCTTCAAGCCAGGACGGATATCGAAGATGGCAAGATCGTCGGAGTGAGGAATTTCACTGACGCTGATTTGTACTGCTACGTTAGTGAAGCTTTCGCCATGGGAGCAGAAACTCTGGTTTCTTCCCTCTGTTGGATCATCCTCTATCTGGTGCGTCATAAAGACTTGCAGACACAGATGTACGAAGAGATCGAGGCTCACGTCGGACGAAAGAGGCCACCATATCTCAGTGACCGCCCAAGTTTGCACTTCACGCAAGCAGTCATGACGGAAGGGCTGCGCTTGGGTCTGCCATCGAAGATCGGAATACCCCGGGAAGCGTCTGTATCAACCACACTGGCAGGGTACAAGATACCCCAAGGGACGCAGGTAGGCCTAACATTGAAGAGGCACTTCCTTCATTCTGCAGAATGTAGAAGGCAGGAAATAACGGAGCAATAGGCAGCATTAATGGTGCTTACATTTCTACTTTATCAGGAACATAAATTACAGTGCCTGACAATAGATTTGTGTCTTTACAAGACTTTTAATAAGCAACACGTCCTACAAGAACCAGTAAATTTCTACTCTGATTCAATTACTGGAAAAGTTTTGGGTTTTCAGTTTCAAAGGTGCAGAGTAGCGTGCTCTTGAACGTTTCACCGCGACATCGCAGACAGTTCTTGATACACATTTAGACGAGAACATAAATTAATATGTATAGTTGTGAACTGTCCTCAAACCACGACCGAGTGTAAATTAATAATTAATTAATATGTAAGTTGTGATTCAAATCACGACTAATTAGTGATGTCTTATTGGTGTTGCTTGTTATGTGGTTACCAACCTCCCTTATGCGTATGTAGTTTCCAGCCTCCTACGAGGGTTAAAGGGCCTAGCCACTGTTGCTTTGACATCATCACTTGCTATATATATTTTAGACGCTGCATGTTCAAGGAAACAACCGTTCCTCTTTTTGCTAATACAGCGCAAACACATTGACTTAAATAAATTACGGTTATGAGCAACAGAGAAATCACTACCACAAAAGCCACGACGTAAAACATCAAGAAACGAAACTGAATATTCTAACCGCTATGGTCAGATTGAAATTGCATGGCTTGGTTATTGTAATCATAATTTATTGATTCATTTTTCATTTTTAGGTCATCTTTAATTTATGGGCGATCAACACCGATGAGAACTACTGGGAACATCCACTTGAATTTATGCCAAATCGCTACCTCAATAAGAACGGTGAATTTGTCGGTGACCTCGCCTCGATGGCATTTGGAAGAGGTCAGCGAGCATGCGCAGGAGAGAACATTGCCAAAGCACAGATCTTTCTCCTATTGGCACAATTGACTTATTTCTATAAATTCGAACAAGCGCCTGGTGAAAAGATGCCTACGGTCCATTCGACTACAGGACATTGTAGTCACCCCTTGCCATTCAAAGTGCTTATTACACAGCGATGAGCAGTCTATTCATTCTTTACTCATGTCTTACCAATTTACTTAGAATTTCGATGATGAGCTTAAGAGAATTCTTCATCTGGCTCTGTAAAGCAGACGACTGGATACTTAGTAAATATACCAGGAACGTTACAGCGTATACAATCATGAACGCTGTTTTATCAGAAATCATTCACCTTTCTGTTTAGCAATGTTATATTTAATAAATTCATTTGAATTATCATTAGCGTGCTCGGTGTATGAAAGACACTGTACAGCCAAACCTGTATTGGCGGCCACCTCTATGGAGCAAGTCTTCTCTACCATCCTTCAAAATAACACTTTTATAGAAATCAACCTGGACAGAAAGGCCACCTGTCTGTAAAGGCCATTTTCCT
This sequence comes from Calvadosia cruxmelitensis, assembly GCA_900245855.1. NCBI lineage: Eukaryota > Metazoa > Cnidaria > Staurozoa > Stauromedusae > Kishinouyeidae > Calvadosia > Calvadosia cruxmelitensis. The sequence continues at coordinate 27,256 of OFHS01000632.1, forward strand.
CAAGTCCCAAAGGCAACTATTATAGACAGGTTTCACTGTATTCTGTAGTGCCTGCTGCTGCTTGAAAAGCGTCGACGAGGAGTCAATCATTCAACTTGGGTTGAACTTGGGTTGCAGCTTCTATCGTTGGTTTCGCACGACAATGAGGCTGCATTAAATCAAGGCTACGGCATACAGCGGCGATATTTACAACGCTAACAAGATGATTTGCACCAGCTGCTCCTATATTGCTGCAACACAGCGCTGGAAAATACCTTCTGAAATTCATTGCAGCGTCACTTGTTTTGGAGTTGCTATGTAGATCATCTACGTCAGCCTACGTGTGTACGAGGCTGTTGTGTTATTCTGTCTTTCATTACGCCAATCAAGGGCAGTTGCGCATCGCATTTGATAACTGCTCCGTTTTCAGTATTGGAATTTTAAATAATTACAGCCTCGTCGATCACCGACTGACAAAAAGGAAAAATTAAATTAGTAATGCACTGTTTTGATAACAGTTCAATACATGTATGTATGCTTTTCTGTCCACATCTCATTTGTTTAATAGATTATGTACTTTAGCGGTTGGGTAAAACATTTTCTTGGCTGCCTAAAGGTTGGGTAAAGTAAAAAAATGAAACTTTTTGCTTCTCTTCGGTACTAAACCGGGAATAAATAATAAGCGATCCCCTAGTATATATACTATTGTCTCTTGTATTTCTTCCTTCGATTTGTCGGCGATCTCCATTCTCCTGCCAGGAATTGCCCAAAAGTTGAGTTTAGATGTGAAATATGTGTCAAAATAGCGTCATCGTGCCATCCATCCAGGAATATTCTATAAACAACGGCGAGTGCGAAGATACCGTAGAAGACGGCCGGCAGGGCCGGTGAATATCAATATATCTTGGCATTGCCGAAATACCGCTACAAAAATTCAAATCACATACTGTATCAATGAGTATGGTTCAGATTTGTATCAAATACAAGTCCCTTGTTTAATGTTCACGCTCTATCATCCAGTTTGTCAATGTACATACAATGATCAATTATGGTACAATTGTACGAGTGATATGAAACTGAAATAAACCATGCTGAATTTCAAAATTAATCAGGTGAATTTTCAAGACTTGGGACGACCATGATCATGTAATGTTTTTCTTGTTATATTTCTTAATGCTGTATTGTTTTCTTACTTTGTCCTACATGATCAAAAGTAAACTATCTATCTTGGCCACCGCCCTTGATTCCTTGAACAGCAAGTAAAGTCCAATCAAACCATGCTGCTTTGCAGGAAACGAGAAGTGTGAAGTGTTCAATTTGCTCCATATTGTGAAAAGCTGAAATATAAAATGTCATCAAATCTTTTGTGTAGAACCCTTGAGAACCCGAGTGGTTCTGTTCTCGTGACTACCAAGGTGACATAATTAGGAGATATAAACCCCAGCGGACGGTAATATTGCGTGCAGTTGAGTTGTACATCAAGGACGTTGGTCGTCGAACTGTCAACATGGCTAGGCAGTGTGTTTCTGTAGTGCTTTTCGTAGTATTTTTGTTACGATTGAAAGAAATCGAAAGCAAGTACGAGCCATGTGTGCCAAGAGATTTCGATCATGGTTCAAATGTCTGCATCTGCACCAAGGATTACTGTGATGAATTTCAAAAGGAAACGAAACCACTGTATAAAGGACAGTACAAGGCATACAGGAGCAGCAAGACCGGCGAGAGGTTCATTGAAAGGAGTGGAATGATGACCAGTTACAACGATGTCAATTTTGACAGTGACATATTGACAGTTAAAGTCAACCCGAATGTCACTTATCAGACCATTACGGGATTTGGAGGGGCATTCACAGGTTAGTTAGTAATTTATTTCTCATTTCATTGAGTTTTATTTTGTGATATGCATAGGCTACAATGTAACTTTTTACATGGAGCAGAACTAAAAATAATGCAAAAAAAATCATGGTATGAAAAAGTGTACAAGAAAAACGTATATGGTCTAAAATCATTGCATAGTATTTACAATACAGTTTATACAATCACTTGGACAAGCACTTGGATAGTTTATATAATCACCCTTCATTATTAAGGTCAGCATGAAACAATACAACTGTCAATGGGAACACGAGGGGAGAAGGCCAGAAGGGCAACGCCCTAATAATGCAGATCATGAAAGGTCAATGATGCCACGCATCTAGCATAGATCTAGTATCGTAAGTAATTATATCGACGTTACAGAATAAATGAATGGCGTTGGCAAGTGGCACATTTGAGCGCTGCAGTGAATGAAAATTCTAGGCGGCAGCCAAAATCTACTTTTGGTCTCAATTTCTATGTTGTTTGCCAATTTTGAGATTATAAATGTAAATTCTGTAGCCATTAATTTTGTTAGTCGCAAGAATAAGCGTGTTGTTTTAACGCTAATATGTATTTGGAGTTTTGAAAGTTTACCAAGGTTCAGTTTTAACCTAGTACATACAAATGAAATGTATTTTCATATGCTGTTATTTTATTCTATTCAGCTCAAATTGTAACTGTTTGAAATACGATTTTAAGAGATACAAGTATATTTCTATGGCTGAGACTTTGATTATCATTGATTTGCTTGTTATTTATTTGTTTACTGTTTCAGATAGTACTTGTTTACATTTGTACAACATGACCAAACTCGATCTCCGTGAGAAACTCCTGTCTGCTTACTTTTCCCCTGAGTCTGGCATGGGTTTTACAATTGGTCGTATCCCAATGGCAAGTACTGATTTCTCCACTCGACCATATACCTACGACGATGTCAAGGACGATTTGCAATTGAAACAGTTTTCATTGGCGAAAGAGGACATTGATTACAAAATTCCAGGTACATAATGCCAATTTGACACAATAGTGCTACTTTCGGTTTGATGATGATGATGTCATAGGCTGAGTGCCCATCGACTTACATTCTGTTAACTACTCAGAACCATTCGATGACGGTTGATCATGGGTAACTGTCAGAGTAGAATGCGCTTTGCTGTTTCGTCTGCAATTATTGAAATGTCAGAGTCAGTGTGCTTACGGAGACTGTCCATCCTACTTTCGTTCCATATAACGGTAGTTTATTTAAAGTAGATAACTAGCTGAGTTGTGTAGAGGATGCTTTTTAATTCCACTTCAAGCTTGATTTTATTCGAGAGTGTAAAACAATACAAGCTCAGCAATAAATAAAAAACTTAATCTAACATGCAAACAATATCTTCAATTAAAAAATACCTCTAAAATTACAGCCTATTTACGAACTATTTACAAATTAAAAACTTCATACAACAATTTGCATGAAGTTTTTGCATTTTACATTTTGTATTTTGCATTTTATCAGTAGAGGATACTTGGGGTAGGACGATGAGCAAACAGCGCAGCCCAGACAACTCAATCACGTCTGTTCAACGTTGATAACTCAGAACTCACCGGTGTATAGCTATTACAAAATACTCAGGGATGCAAGCCACGTGACGTGACGTAGCATGGCATAGCAACAGGATCATTTGAAGCATGCGTAATACATAGCAATTCTCAAACCTCAGTCAAGGATTCACGATGGAAGTGTTGCGATAACATTTCTATATAGAACATAGAATGCAAACCACGAAGACGTCACGAATCCAAACCTTGGCTACAAAACGGATAAAACCTGTCTATGGCGGCCAGCTTCCCGAAATAAATTTGATAATGCATTTAATGGCTAGATTAAAGCAAGGCACTCTATCAGCAAGAAGCAAACATTTATTCTGAAGGCCACTTTGATGGGTATAGTTGTCATTGACATAAAAAGTCTATTGTATAATCCAAGGTATAATCGAAAGGTTTTATTTGGAAGTGACCGTTATCACATGTTTAATTATACATGGAAACCTCGTTAATATCGCTATGACTTTCCAGTCAAAAATCATGATAATAAGCGAGTTGTGATATTAAGCGGGTACAAATAATTGATTTTGATAGAACTTGGTTTTCAAAGTGAAGTGATATTAAGCGGGTTGTGATATTAACCGAGGTGATATTAACGGGGTTACACTGTACAACGTATTTCCATAGACATGGAAATGGAGGAACCGCTTAAATGTATTCTCTACGTTTCCAATTACAGTGTAACCTCGTTAATATCACCATGGTTTCCAGACAAACATCGTGATAATTCGCGAGTAGTAATATTAACGCGGTTACACTGTAGCAATGTTTTCTCAAATCGGATATAGCGACACCGTTCATAATTATTTAGCTCACAATTAAGTAGCATTGTGGATACGCTGACCGGATAGCACTAAACGGAAGGCTACAGTATCCTGAGCACCTGTCCGTGTCTCTGATGTATTTTATGCGTTCATTTTTGTCAGCTATCAAAGAAGCGATAAAATACTCTCATGACAAACTGATCCTATTCGGCTCTCCGTGGACGGCTCCTGCGTGGATGAAAACCAACGGCAAACTCACTTCTGCTGGACGCATCCGTGGTCAACCTGGCGGGAAATATTTCAAGGCGTGGGCTCAATACTTTTCCAAATTCATCGATGCCTATAAGAGCAATGGGGTCGACATCTGGGGCGTGACTGTACAGAATGAGCCCTTGTTTGGGTTAATTCCCATGTGAGTTTAAGAAGTCAGCGTGATCTTTTGACGCTGCCTCTTATTTCACAGCACATTAATACATTACTTATAGCAAATCGTATTTGACTTAAGGTGTGGTCTGAAGTTAAATACAAATGCAGACCGACCAAACTTCCATTTATTATTCCTGCAAGGCAACATTTTTGATCCTGTTTTGACCTTTGAGACGTTTCCGCCTCACATTTAGGTTAGGCGTTAGTTAATCGTACAATCAAACCCAGTTTTTTTAAATCACTTATGTAATTATTCCATTTGATAATTAAAAAATAGATAATAATAGGTGGTTTTATCGTATTGACAAATGCTGCAAGGTCACGCTCTAAGACGTTATGTCTTCTAAAATGTCGTTTACTTCTGTTGCTGGTGTCATTGGCATGGCTTATTTATTAGCATCAAATCAGTTTAAACGTCTATTTATTTTCATGTAGTATGCTACGTGTTCATCCTGAAGGGTGCACAACGGGTCTCATAACAGCGAACTATTTACGATTATTTTTCCTTTCCTTATCTTTGCATCATTAGGTTACCATTGCCAACGGTTGGACTGACAGCGGCCGAGGAAAGAGACTTTATCAAATTGGACCTGGGTCCAACTCTCAACCAGTCCCATCCCAAAGTGAAACTCATGATATTCGATGGTTTCCGCCTCTTCATGAAGCGGTGGGCGAGGATTGTTCTTGGTGATAGGGAGGCCAAGAAATACATTTCAGGCAAGAATAGATATTATACGATAGCCTGATGAACACAGAATTAAGCAGGACTAGCAATTATAAAATACAAAATCAAATTAAAGAAACATATCAGATATTATAATATTGATACGAACATGATTTAAAAGTTATTTGAAATTATTTCCAAAATAATTATGATTTCAATTTCATAAACTAGCGGTTGTTTTATCCTATAAAGTAAGTCAATTACAGTTGTATTGTCAATTACAGTTATCATGAAAGTGTTGTAAATGTTATTAGGCTGCATGTAAGTGGACTACTCAAATAGTCGCTGTGTTTGCCTGTCATGTTTATGGCAAATAAATCAAATAAAAATAAATAAATAAAGTAAGTCAATGTCACACCTTCGCATTATACGTTCCATGTTCTGATTTATCTCACGTTTTAGGAATGGCAGTGCATTGGTACTTTGATAAATACGTGCCGGCCAGTTTCATGTCAGAAGTGCACGATTCTTCACCGGACACATTCCTTATGCAAACGGAAGCATCATCAGGATTGTTCCCGCCAAATAAGGGACCTTTGCTAGGGAGTTGGGAACGAGGGGAAGCCTTCAGCAGAGACATTATAGAGGTATAAAGAGGAAAATCAACGTTCGTTGTCATTCGGGGATTCAGTTATATATGCGCATGTAATCCTGTATCTCCCCAATCGAATGTTCGTTTGAATTCCCTATTAAAAATAAGACCGACTCCATGCAAGCTACGAATAGTTTCGCTTTGGCTTCGACGCTGGCATATGAGCGCCATATAATCTACTGTAGCTTGAGTCACTCGTAGTTAGTAAAGGTTTGTCTCTACTAACTAAGCATTAATGGAGCGCTCTTTAGTTTTACTTTAAAAATTTATCTTTAGCTTTACTTTTTGTTACTTTAACTTTTGTAAATTGCAAAATTGCGAGGAATTATTAACAGGCAGTTTTGAGATGATATGTTCCAGAGGTATCAGTTGTTGATATTACAATTATTGTTGTATTTCAAGGAGATTTGATTGATTATATATTTTAAAACAGCACATGAACCACTGGAGTGTGGGATGGGTGGCTTGGAATTTGGTTCTGGACATGCAAGGCGGGCCAAGCTGGATGAACAATATTCTAGATGCGCCCGTGATTGTTGACTACGCCAAAAACGTCTTCTACAAACAGGTAATTCTCAAAGAATCTTAATTGCCAGTAGATTAATGCAATGATAAATGTGTCATACGTTTTTATTTATTAATGGTATGTACTGTAAAGATTTCTTAGCCTTTTATTTTGTAATTATTGCATTTATTGATTAGTTTATTTCTCTACCCATTTCACAAGCAGTTGAACAATTATAAAAATGAGTCTACACTACAATAAAATCGCAGTCACGATCTGCCTAATAAATTTAAATGCTAAAATATACAATATTACTAAAAATAAATTAAACTATAATATTTACAAATTAAAAATTTCATGCAAGTTTTCCCCAGCACTTAGGGTGCCAAGAATGCTTGTAGCATTACCCCTCTGGATTGCAATGCTTAGTCTTTGAATGAGGTAAGCCCGTGATCTAGTTTCTCCTGTGGCGTCGATAATTTTTCTCCCTACACTGTGTATAAATTCTTTGGCTTCATCGCCAAAAAGGCCCATGGTTTCAACGCCTACCGGTTGTGTATGATAGTTGGCAGCAAGTGGAGAGTACTTTGTTGTTTAGATCTGTATCTAAAAGAGTTAATAATTTGATGAACAATAAAGAAATTCTGTTGGACGAGAGATAAAAAGTTGACATTGAATGAAACTTATACAGCTGCTAAATGCTAAGGACAGGAGTTGCAAATTTTGACATGGAATGAACCTTGCAGCTAATAAATGCCAAGAGGTCCTTGGAGCGGCGTTATCAGATGGCTTTAAAATGCCATTCTGTCTGTTCTTCATATAATCCTCGCATCTTCTGTTGCAGCCTACTTTCTATCACATTGGTCACATCAGCCATTTTGTCCCACCTGGTTCCAAGCGTATCTCTCACGTTGTTTCTCGCGATACCAAACTGAAGATCGCCTCGTTTCGAGCACCCGATAGATCTATTGTTGTTGTTGCACTGAACATGAACGAGGCACCGCAAAGCGTCAATATATGCGACGTATCTGAGATGTGCATTCAAACCACTGTTAACAAACGCTCCATTGAGACATATGTTTGGAATGAAGCGTAATTATGTATGTATAACAAGCGGGATATACGCTTTCAATTATACAGTACATTTTATGTAAAAACAGGCATTCGTTTTCTGATCCATTCGTTCAAAGTTTTAACTAATTTTTGTTTATTGCGTCAATCTATCAAACATTTAATAGTTTAGTTATGTGTAGTATGATTATCTGATCTTTAGTTGGAAACAATACAAACTAAACGTTACCGATACATTTGTATCGGAAATATGCAATGGTTAAACTCTAATGAGCAAATCCAGGTACAAGACTGGACTTCGATGCTTTAAATTATTTGCTATTGTTCAAGAACGGAGCTCATCTTGTGTTCATTTATTCATAGAACTATTAACTGGTCGAATTTTTACAATATTTTTCACTGGGGTGAGTTCACAAAATTCATCAAGCAAAGAATTCACATGTAGCAGGCTATAACAATAACCTTATGTTACATGGGCAAACAGGGTAATAGATGACATGATTCAATGTAAAGTATAGCTAACACTACAGTATTAGCTATTTGCCTAATAGTTCAGATACTGGCTCAATTCGGTGTCACTCATGGCTGTCCTAACTGCACAAATGCTTTGAGAGTCGATCACAGCTTCCTCCGGCAAACAGTTCTACACTCCGTTTACACGATGGTAAAGGAACTGGCGACGAACATCTGTGCGGGGTATACCAAAACCGAATTTCATGGAATGTCCACGAGTTGAGTTCCCAGGACATCGGGTTATATTCGGAGGCAGCTTCACATGCACTGCTCGGCCGTGTACAGTTTTAAGTATATTGCAGAGATCAGCAACAAAACGCCTGTGTTGCAGCAACATGGTGATTAGGATATACGAAGGAGTAACAATGCGTGTCCTGGGGATCAGATGTTTATTACAATTTATCTTTCTTGTTATCTCCTTGGCTACAGTAGTTCAGATGAACTGTCAGTGGTTGTATGTATAACAAATTATATTTTGTACATAAACAACGCCGCTGCTGCCATGTAAAACCTAGCACTTGCAGCCGGTTTCCCAGTAATTCTGTATTAACAGCAACTTTCATATCTGCTCATAGAGGAGCGAAATTATATACATTATCTATCTATCTACAGTAGTACAGATGGACAATGATACATGTAAGGTAAACAGAAACGAGAATGATAGGGATTAATGTATAACAGGCTGACTAACACAAGCAAGAGGCTACGGCAACGGGCAAGGTGATGGTCTGACAGAGACAACCTTTTTATTCAGAACTCAATAGAATACGCCGGCACTGTTACTTGACAATACCGTGAAAATTTGTCGCCGCAGTACCTTGCCATTCGAAAAGCAAGTGCTACAACTGATGAGGCTTCCCCGTAGCAAGATCAGCCGGAAGGGTAGGATTTTTCTTTCGTCCATATGACTATTTACACTTGCAGAATAAGGCTAGTAATGCTTGGTTGGATGATTGCGAGATCGAATTGCTCCATTTGATTTCATTGGCTTGAGTCATACGCACATAACATCTTTCACCTATCAACAAATGGATTGTTGTCCATACGCCACCGCGTCATGGGGCATTCTACGGAAAATGCAAATCGGCTGTCTGCTGTGGCCAACTCGGCTGTTCCTTGGGCCATCTTGTCTGCCAGCTCAAACTCTTATAAATCTTAGGATGTCTATTGCAATCCACAGGGTGATGGTCTTGCCGTTGGTCCTATACCCGCATGCATTCTATGCTTGGTGACCGTATGGGGTCTGTCAAGGGCTCAATGCGTCGAAGTTTGCAAGAGCTCTCTGATGCAGCTTTTGACAATCAATGAATGCTTCAGTTACTTTCAGTGCTATCATTGGGAAATTTACTGCTATCGGCTCTTTAACCGATTTGATACTGCTCATTTTACTCTGCCAGTGGCATCGACATAATTCTTGGATTGCATACTAGGCTACAGCTGATATATTTTGCTGTTGTCATGGTTTTGGTTTCATAAGATGAAAAAGTGTGCTGCTTTTATAAGTCAATACTCTATCCAGATAATCTCATGATCACTAGAACGAAAACAGCAAAGAGCAATTGATTCGTCCCACGTTCCTAGATCTGGCGGGATCGATCAAAACATTGCGTTCAAAACATCATTATAATTGTATCAAGAAGTTTCAATTTTATTCGTCTCTTTTTTCAAATACAAATGTTAATTAAAAAACACTAATATACTAAACGATTACTCAACTTGGGCGAATGTGCCGCGCACACTCTCGGCGTTCCCGCGCTGGATGGCCAAGCTCAAGTTTGCTATAAACTCCACCTTGCTAGTGCCACTCATCCTAGCCCCTAGATCTTCTACGAAGGCCTTGGCTGAAGGGCCAAAAGCGCCAAGCGTTTCAATAGCAATTGGTGTGAATAAGAACTGTTCCTTTAGGTCTCTGTATTTTGTTTCTTTGTTGGCTTCGGCTTTCGCGGCAGCAGCTCCTGATGACTTCATCGTTCGTGGAAGAAGTTGCTGCTCGAGATCGAAATAAAAATCACGACTGATGTGTATCGCCAGAATCATATACGAAATATTATATGAAATCATTAGTCAAACGCAATCCATACAAAATATAATTAATTAATTAATTAATTACTTAATACAATGAAGCGTACTTATCTACAATTATTTACAAATTACTCAGCTTGGCATGTCCCCCAGACACTTGCACAATTCCCTCTTATTATGGCAAGAGAAATTCTCTGCCGTAGCCATTGAGACTTTTTCTTTTCTCCTTTTACTTCTTGCAGTTTTTTCCCGAGGGATGTGAGGAAAATTGTTGCCTCCTTTCCCCATGAGCCAAACGTTTCGACGCCAATCGGTACGAAACAATACTCCATCAGGTTCTCGTATTTGTCACATTTCTTTATTTCTGCCGAAGATGCAGCAGACCCAGCTTCAGTGGCAGATGCAGTTCCTTTTAGATATCTTTTATATATCAATTTGAAATAAAAATTTGAGAATGCAAAAAAAAAATCCATACAAGTCATACAACAATACAGTTAATAACAATAAAGCATAACAATAAAGCATTTTCGTGAAAGGCAAATGACTTTTTTTTAATTTTTAGGCACCGTTATATTGTAAGATAGTTAATTTTATGAAAATCATTTGTTAATAGATTTTATAACCTTTGTAAAGCGCTATTGAGCAATTTCTTGGAAATAGCGCTATATAAATACATAAATTATTATTA
>OFHS01000633.1:1000-35403 GCA_900245855.1 Calvadosia cruxmelitensis
TTTACAATAGCTAGTGATTATTTTCTACACATAGATTAATTTATGATGAATTCGAAATGATAAATATGACATTGATAGATCAATTGCATTAATCAGCTTCGTCTGCCACTCCATCGTTCTGTATTTGTTCGTTCACTCTTGCGCGGCCTTGTAGACTTCCACTTCGCACAATGTTAAAGCTTCGTTGCCATTCGTCATTCCAATGACCAAGTAACGACCAATCGCAGGTTGATTGCAGTAAAATTCCCTTCTCTGTGGAGCCTCATAGGGGACGTTAGCAACGCAACTGAAATAGAATATTTAGGCGACACATAATTATGAATAAATTAAACATCTAGTAGCATACACAGAATCATCAAAATAGAAACAACGTGTATTTGGCATCATAGATATTCGTTGTTGATCGTAGTGCATCATCCGAATCAATTATTAACAACCTTTTAAAAAGAGAAAAAGTAACACAATCATATATTGTATATTATACATTCAAGAAATTTGTGCCCATTTAATTTGAGTCTGTACTTGAAATATATAATTATATTTCCTAAAGGGTTACGTTACTTTTAATGAAAGCGGAATGTCTCGCCATAGCTAACTGTTTAATGTTAGTGCTTTAAGTTGACTGAGTAGATGGTTCCTTACAGTGTCGACAAAGACTGTTTCTAGATTTAGGAAAGCAAGTTTAGAAATAAATACTTCCTCAGCTCAAAACTTACATCTTTCTTCCTTCCTCGCTCCCAGTTGTGATGGCTTGGGAATCGTCCTGTGTCCAAATTGTAAAGTTATTGAGTCTGTGAGCAGACATACCTCCTCTGTTATACAGGACAACTTTTCCAACGGATTCTGTTTTGCCAAGATCAACCTGCCACCATGGGCTCGCCTCAATGCCTCGCGTATGTGCGCATTGATGAGTCATGTGATTTCCAGTGTTGACGTCATCCAATGCGTAGTTACATTGGCTGTTAGCATAAGTACTGCTTTGAGTGCAAGTCCCACCAATCAGATCAATCTCTGCAAGATGAAACATGTCACGTGATTGAAGTCTAACACAATGTACTGAAGCATGCAAGGTGAACTATTTTTAACTGTTCTGATGTTAATTTAGATGTTGTCTGCGAGACAATTCATTGAGACCTGAGTACCTTAGCTAATGCTCAATACACAGTAGCGCAAAATTGTAACCCATTGGCCAACTATTGCCTCTCTCCTATTGGATGACATGAATACTTCTTCCAATAAATAGGACAGCCAGCATGAAAATGAAAATACAAAAATCTGTCTGAAATTAATCTAAACCTTTGTCTGTCAAACATTCAAATATTTTGTAAAAAAAAAGATGAACTTACGTATGCAAGGTGCTACACCACATGCAACAGTTCGTCTTGCTTCACCAACGCATTTCCAACCCTTGAGATGTTGCATCGGATTCAAACAGGATCTGTTCTGTGTTAGAATTCCTTGCTTGTCACATACTCCAAAGCAACTAGAAGCATTAACCCAAGGTGACCAACCGCAATCGCGCCCTGTTTTAAAAGCATAGAACATCAATGAAAATCAATCGCACGGATGTTGTGAGATTATGGAATACATTATAATTGTAAAATGGATATTTTCGGATGTTCAAACAAACCTCCATCGCTCATGTTGCAATGCATCTGGAATATACAGAATAAGTCAAAACAATCAAAATGTCACTCTTTTAATTGAAGTCAAATAGAAATTAAACGCAAGATAAGAAGCAAGAAATTGCAAGCCATTATCAGATAGAGTAATATACAAGCTAAAAAAACTTGTTAATCATTTTATCAAAAAGATATACTTTTATCATGTTATCAAAGCGCACAGAGGGCTTTCGACTTTATTGACTCACATGAATTAGCAGAATGGAATCCCATTGATTGTCATCCACAAAGTACTTTCCAAGATTCACCAACTGATGTAATTCGCAATTACTGACATCCTCAATTGCTGAGTGATTAAATGTCAAAGCATTGCATTCATTGTGATTTTGACAAATGTGTTGACAAGCGTAGACGGATGGGACATGGCGATCCAAGAGAATGTCCGTTTTGTTGATTCTGATCTGAGCAAAGAATCTGCCCCGATAACTCTCAATATCCAATGTCGTTTGATTGTTGCAACTGGATGCTTCAGCATATGGAATGATAAAAAGTAAAATGAAGCAAAGGATACGGAGAATCATCTGTAAAACCATCATTGCCTTATCATCGTTGGATTGTGATATCCAAATAGTCGCATCAGTCTTTTAAAACTATAAATTATGAAACATGTTCTCATGTTTCTATGGCTGCGCTTGTGGCCTATAACAACGGTCTGTACAACGTCTAGTGAAGCATTGCCACCAGCCAGTGTCATATATTTTATTTATCAACACGTTTTCTGTGCTAATTGGCATTTATATTTCCCTGCAACTATTTCACTTCGGTAGCCTGAATGCTACAATGATATTCCTGACTGGCGCAGAACAGAACTCGTATTTGATGACTCAGGGATGCCATGGTAACCTTTTTAGTCTGTGCTCTTCATGTATTTTTGCTTTTGGTCTTCTTTCCTTTTCTTCATTTGTTCTCCGATTGACACATTCTGTTCCGATTACTGCTTTGCGGGAGAATCTTTGTAGAGACAAAAACATCGTGAAGCAAACATTGTAGTTTTATACTGCACTGGCGGATATAGTTTCTTGAGTTCTCAAAATTGTATTTATCCTAAGCTCTTTAATTAATTGAATTTTTAACAGCCATGAATGGAAATATTGAGGTAGCTGAGCCTCTTTCCAAGTGTCTGCTAGCGTGTGTGACGAGCCGCGCGGAGTATGATGTCAATAGACGCTATGGTAGCAGTTGACCTAAGTAGGGCCTTCGATACAGTTCACCACTAGCTGCTGCTTGCCAAACTAGCGGCGTATGGCTTCACAAACAGTGCTCTCTCTCTCTCTCTGCTCGAGTCCAACCTCATCCGTCGGCGGCAGCACGTATACGTGCATCTAACCGGTGGTCCACATGGCTTGATGTCCCCTCCAGGGTGCCCCAGGGCAGCGTATTGGGTCCGCTGCTTTTCAATCTCTTCACAAAGGATATGTCACTGTTCATTCCAGCATTAAACCTTCGTCAGTATGCCGATGACACGACACTTTACCGCAGCAACACCGATATCCAACCCTTGCGTCAAGAAATTAATCACGACACCTCTGCACTGGTATCATCGTTCGAGTCCAACCGCCTCACGATCAACGAATCAAGAACTCAAGCCATAATAATTGATAAAGGTCAGCCTTCACTGATGATCCAAGGAAGCAGCATCCCAGCAAGTGAACAACTGAAGGTCCTCGGTTTCATATTTGACCACAAGATCTCACTTGGAAGCCATGTCGATGCAATCTGCCGAAAGCCGCCGCAGCCTCCTCTATTTTATCACGAGTGCGGTTTACGCATTCCCAGAGCGAGTCAGGAAGGATATCGTGAAAACGTTCATCCTTCCACATTTCAACTTTGCGAATGTGCTCTTGTCCGGCATCATCAAGCAGCTACAAGCCCGAATGGACCGTTCCATGTGCCGAGCAATCAGGTCCATTCTCGGTCTTGACCATTACCATTCGTCATCGGGCTGCTTCGCCTTGGTAGGTTTAGCAGTGTCACTGCACCACATAAACTTAGCTTAGTGTGTTTTGTTGGCATGGGATGCACGATAAAAGCAGCCCATCGTACGTCTGTGCCAAATCTGCCATCGCCGAAGATGGACTATAGCTGCCACAAGACGAGACTTTGTCATTAGACATACATCATCGAAAGTCGGCAAGCTCTCTCCAGGTCTGTGCGCAGCCAAAGTTTTTGACAAACTTTAAAAGAAACATCCGGTCGTAGCAACATTCTCAAACAGAGACATTTTTAAAAGGAAGCTTTCGAACCTCGATCTTCCAAAGTTCTGCCATGATGTATTTTAACATACGTTTGAGCTTTTTCAACCAACAGCTATAAAGCATTTTTAACGCAGTATCTAAATTTGAACTTGCTTCTCTTGCTTCAAATAACTCGCTATTCTGTGCAACGTGCCGTAGAGGCAACTGCTTGCCTGGAAACAGGACGTAGTAGAATGCGAAAGATAGTGATGATGATGGTGTTATCTCACAGCTCAGATCGCTACAGTCATAAGTAGGGTAAATGATGTTGATAAAACTGACGCAAATCAACAACAAATACACTTGAAATTGTCCAACCTGCAAATATTTCTGCACAAAGAAAGATGCAACAGAAAAACATCTCAATTTTCTCGCTGATATAATTTTGTGTTGACGATTAAGAAGCACATTTTAAACCAGTTTGGAAATTTAAATTCACAGTACCCGTCTTGGTTGCATCAATGCCAATGCGTACTTAGTACATTTAGCGATCATTTTGACTGAATTATAATGATGGGGCTGAGCAAGAAAGTCAACGTGTTTCACATAGGTCTTCCCTGTTCAAGATTCATGCTGGTGTTGGACTCGCTGTGACATAAAAGTGCGTCTTTGGTGCTCATTAAATCAGCAGCTAGTGCTCTTTTACCCTATAGCAGCATGTCCCTGGCAAGGGCTGTAACTGTTGCCAGTAACATGAAGCTTTGGGTCCAGAGGACGCGTAGTAGAAATGGAAGAAAGATGTGAAAGGCACCTTCGTAAACTCGCGCTGTCGCTGTTTTAGTTAGTCTTGTATTCTGTGTAATGTGGTTTTTAAATCTCCTCTTGCAAAATTATGACAAAAGCAGTTGTTTGACGTCCCATTGGATACAAGGCATTGCTCCAACCCTGCTGCAATGGCAAGTGATGCCTGCACGTATACACATATTGTGCTACAAGGATGTAACTTCAAGTCAGTTCAATGACGCAGGGCGTTAGGTCCTCCAGCGTGTTGGCAACTTTGAATTGCAAGGAATAAGTTTCGATGTCAAGAGTGCCATCTTGACTCCTGCAGCATCATGCCAATGCCCTTGCAAACATAGCAGTGGCTACGTATATTCATCTCGATGCAGTTTAATCATTCTGATTAAAGAGTTATCTAGCTTCAGATATTGAAAAGTCACAGTACCAAGCGATAAAAATGATTCACAATATTCGTGAATCATCAGCTGGAGCATTTACCTTTTCATGCTTATGCTTTTGTTTCTATAAAAGAAATAATCTTTCATTTTAGTTTCTGAATCCTGCTTCGACGACCTGTTAAAGTATGAATCAAAAGCAATGGAAACTATTTACAAAGGTTCCAAGTCTGTTTATAAATGTCTATTGGTGTGTTTAGGAACTTGATAAAAGTCCGCCATTTCTTCACAAAGGGCTTCACAAATAACAAGTCAGCACTCATATCCATGCAGATTTAGTTTTGTCATGTAGTGATAAGAACTACTCCCATGCCACAAAATCAGTCACATATGTTTACAAATTTCCAGACGACGATGGCAAAAACAATGGATTGAGAGCTGAAATAAATTGGAAATGCAAGTACGATTCTTTTGTTATAAAGGTAACGCTGGGTCAGAAAGGAAAGAACACAAAATACACCCGCTGCATAGACCTACGGTTGCCATGGCAACCATGAGTCATTGAACACAATAATAATTGTTTCGGCGCCTTGCATAGAATGAGGAATTACGGCAGTAAACAAAATTCAGGAAAGTCATATCGTCGGGCGTGGCCACTAAGCTAAATTTTGCAGTAATAAGAATATTTCGGATATTTAGGCGAGGCATATTAAAAACGTGGTACCAGCATTCAGGCTAATGAAATGAACTAGTGGCAAATGTACTGACATGTAAATCAGCAGAGAAAGATCGTTCTTAAATTAAATTACTGGCTGGTGGCAATTCTTTGCTGGTTGCTTAGTTGAGAGACTGTTTACGCCATTGTTAGAGGTCACAATCACAGCCATAGAAACAGGAGAAAATATTTCATAATTAATAGTTTCAAACGACAGATGCGACTGTCTGGATATTACTATCCAACGATGATAAGGCAATGATGGTTCTACCGATGATTCTCCGTATCCTTTGCTTCCTTTTACTTGTTATCATTCCATATACTGAAGCATCCAGTTGCAACAATCAAACGACATTGGATATTGAGAATTATATGGGCAGATTCTTTGCTCAGATCAGAATAAACAAAACGGACTTTCTCTTGGATCGCCATGTACCATCCGTCTACGCTTGTCGACACATTTGTCAAAATCACGAAGAATGCAATTCTTTGACATTTAATCACTCGGCAATTGAGGATGTCAGTAATTGCAAATTGCATCAGTTGGAGAATCTTGGAAAGTACTTTGTCGCTGACCAACATTCGGATTCCATTCTGCTAATTCATGTGAGTCAATAAAGTCACTTTAGTGAAATATCACCGTGCTCAAATTAATATATTTTATGTCAATTTGAAAAAAGCAAAGTGCGGTGTGCGTTTTATTTCACCTTGGATCGATAGTAAAAGAAACCGCGGGAAAATCCAAACCACGGCTGATTAATAAGTGTTGAAAAAGACACGATTTGCACGCGCTGCGTCTTTGTTGCATCAATTGCAGCAAGCACTGCTAATCGTATTCCTATATCGAGTTTTCTACATCATCATACCCCCTGGATATATCATTGCTTTTAAGGCAATGGGAGTATTTTGCCGATCAGTAATAAATATAAACATAACAGGTGATAATGAAATAAGAGTAAATAAAAGGAAGCAAATTAATTTCTAGACCAAACGATTTGAATGGAAATTCATCAAGGAAACGCTTCCTCAGCTATCTGCCTGTGCGTTTACATCAGTAGCATGCTATTTATAAGTGTTCATTTTGCTATAATGATTAATCTAATTTGTATTAGCACTAAATCTGGTAGTAGCTTACCATTTTTTGCTTCTTATCTTGCGTTTAATTTCTATTTGACTTCAATTGAAAGAGTGACATTTTGATTGTTTTGATTCGTTCTGTCTATTTCAGATGCATTGCAACATGAGCGATGGAGGTTTGTTTGGACATCAGAAAATATCCAATTAGGAACGATAATGTATTCCATAATCTCACAATATCCGTGTGATTGACTTTCATTGATGTTCCATGCTTTATTAAAACAGGGCGCGATTGCGGTTGGTCACCTTGGGTTAATGCTTCTAGTTGCTTTGGAGTATGTGACAAGCAAGGAAGTCTAACACAGAACAGATCCTGTTTGAATCCTATGCAACATCTCAAGGGTTGGAAATGCGTTGGTGAAGCAAGACGAACTGTGGCGTGTGGTGTAGCACCATGCATCCGTAAGTTCATCTTTTTTTTACAAAATATTTGAAATGTTTGACAGACGAAGGTTTAGATTAATTTCGGACAGACTTTTGTATTTTCATTTTCATGCTGGCTGTCCTATTTTTTGGAAGAAGTATTCATGTCTTCCAATAGGAGAGAGGCAGTAGTTGGCCAATGGGTTACAATTTTGCGCTACTGTGTATTGAGCATTAGCTAAGGTACTCAGGTCTCAATGAATTGTCTCGCAGACAACATCTAATTAACATCAGAACAGTTCAAAATAGTTCACCTTACATGCTTCAGTACATTGTGTTAGACTTCAATCACGTGACATGTTTCATCTTGCAGAGATTGATCTGATTGGTGGGACTTGCACTCAAAGCAGTACTTATGGTGCAAGCAACTGTAACTACGCACTGGATGACGTCAACACTGGATATCACATGACTCATCAATGCGCTCATACGGGAGGCATGGAGGGGAGCCCATGGTGGCAGGTTGATCTTGGCAAAACAGAATCCGTTGGAAAAGTTGTTCTGTATAACAGAGATGAGTATCCGTTCGGTGAAAGACTCAATAACTTTACAATTTGGACACAGGACACCTCCCAAGCAATCACAACTGAGGAAGGAAGAAGGATGTAAGTTTATGAGCTGAAGAAGTTCTTATTTCTGACCAAGCATTCTTAAATAAAAAAATACAGTTTTTCAACACTATACCGGACCAGCCATTTGGTCAACTTAACGCACACGCATGAAAATTGTTAGATATGTCAAGGGATTGCACGTTGAGTCAAAGTACTATAACCCTCTATTTTAATATATACTTATCTTTCCAGTAGTTGACTAAAACTTAACGGCACGAGGCACTTAACAGGTATAAAAATACAATGTATGACCTGATTTCCTTTTTTATGATAAATTAATTGAAGAGGTGGTAATAATTGACTCCGATGGATGCACCAGGAGAAACAACGAACATCTTTGATGCAAATACACGTTGTTTCTATTTTGATGATTCTGTGTATGCTACAAAATGTTTAATTCATTCATAATTATGTGTTGACAAAATGCTTCGTTCCAGTTGCGTTTCTAACGTCCCCTACGAGGCTCCACAGAGAAGGGAATTTTACTGCAATCAACCTGCGATTGGTCGTTACTTGTTCATTGGAATGACGAATGGCAATAAAGCTTTAACATTGTGCGAAGTGGAAGTCTACAAGGCCGCGCAAGAGTGAACGCACAAATACAGAACGATGGAATGGGAATACAATCACAGCTGATTAATGCAATTGATCTATCAATGTCATATTTATCATAATGAATTCATCATAAACTAATCTATGTGTAGAAAATAATCACTAGTAAGCAATAATTATAATTGGAATAATTAGTAATTATAATTGGAATAAATAATAATCATAATAAGAATAATTAATAATTATAACTGGAATAAATAATAATCAAAAATTAGAATAATTAATAATTTGAACTAGAATAATTAATAATTGTCGTGGCACGCCCAGAGACAGTAACCACGACGAGCTCTACAACTAACAACTTCTCATGATGAGGACACGAACAGAACTAAATTACGTTACAGAATACAGTGATTCTAGGTTACGACATAACAGCATGACATCATTAACACCAAGGAGATTAACACAAGAGGCAATATATAGGAAGATAATCGGAAACATGACAAGCAATACGTGTGACAATAACAGGAACTACACAGCCACCACAATATTTACAATTAGAAGATTTAATACTAAGAATTAGAATAATGAATAATTAATTATTATTTACAATTGGGCAAAAAGAGAATACTGTTTGGGGATTTTTTGTCGAAGTACAAAGAATACTGTACTAGCAAATTATCAGTTCAGAAAAGTCTGCGCATAATCTGTGGGTAACGTTCACATGGCAGTTGCAAGAATATAATCCCAGAAGCATAAAAGTACACTTTTTGAAAAAGGAGATCATTGTCATTGACTTTTGTTTTATTATTATAGTAACCCAGAAAAGGCATCCAGCATTGGACACTACTCAAATGTCTATTGCTTTATCTGTTTGTTTGTCTGTCTGCTTGTTGGTCGAAAAATAGGTACCTGCATTCATCTGCTGGCATATGGACTGTACAACTTCGGGAAAACGTAAATCTTGCTTGTTCAATTGTTTGAAACACATAACAGAGCGTTGATGCTCGAAAGAGGTCAAAGTTATAATAATACGCATTGCGGAATATCTCACATCGCATTTCGCACAATGAAGATAGGAAACAGTTAAATCCGCAGGGGAATTTCTGTGTTCGTTGAAGCGCCGCAGCCGTCTTGCCAAAGAAAAAACAGCCGTTGCAGGTCTCCCGGAAACACGATTCAGATTCTCAGATCTCTTCGATGCAATAAAGGCTTTGAAACAAGCCAAAACATCTGAATTTTCTGCCGCTCATACAGCTTTTACTGACTGCGAGTGTAACTCCATCATAGAAACTGAAAAAATGGTCAATAACAATGACCGACATAGAGCTGCTTGGGATCAAATTAAGCGTTTAAGAAATTCACCTCGTAAACCAGTCCATGTAGACGCTAGAAATGCTAAGAAGGCCAATCGTATGATCAGTGAATACTTCCACACTTTGTTTAACCCGGCAGTAACATGTTTAGCACTTGATAGTCTTATTCCACCCCCTGACTTCATTGCTCTTGATTCGTCTGTACATGTCGCATCACATCTCCCATCAATGCTGATGAACTCTGTTCTGTTTCTTTTGCAATGAACCACATTGTGCTCCTGCATCTGACGGTATCCCCGTCTTGGCCCTTCGTCTCCCGATTATCCAGTGCGAGTTGCTTACCATCATGAACTCTGTGCTGGCGGGGGACGAAGCATCAAAAGAATGGCGACGATCGGCAGTCAGCACCATCAACAAGAACTTGTCCAGCAGCCTGGACCAGCAGAGTAGTATTTCCCTGAGCTCCACAGCCGTACTTAAGATTTAATCAAACAAGGGAAGACCAGGTCGATCCACTATTTGTCAGATTCTTTGCCCAAGAATTCTGCTATAGAAGGGTGTCGATCGCATCAAAAGAAAATGGTCATCATCATGTAATACGGTACTATCACGGGAATAGTCCGTTCTTCCTCTTGCTAGTAACTTTGTTACAAAATGACTTAAAAACTTTACGATTATTTACAACAGAAAAATCACTACCATTAAAATCTTGACACAAAATATTAAAATACGTAACTGTCCGAGAAAAGCCGCAACGACGCAAGACAGTTGGCTGCCAACACATTACATCGTTCAGAGGTTGCTTCGTTCTTTGTTGAGCACGGACGGCGTGACCGACAAATCTAAGCCTCTCATCCTTCATTAATGCTTCCGCTGATGGGGTAATGGATCGCAAGGCTGTTATGCGGATAACCATAGGCCAGTGGTATCCTAGGGCATGTCTGAGAAGTGCATCATAGGTTTGTGTGTTAGTTTATGACTCATTTGCTCAGACATGACCCATGCCTCAGAACTAATTACGGTGAGATTAATGATTTCACGACGTCTGGTGGTGTAATACTACAAAGCGACAGGGCAGCATCCAGACTAGTCCCATTAGTTACCAGAAACTAGTCAGAATATTCCTACATTTTTGAAAAAAACTATTATTACCCGAGGTCATATTTCCCACCACTTGTAAATTTGGTGGTTCTTTCACGGTGAAGTTTAACTGTGTTTGGTTAAATTATACGAGCATGTAGCTGTCTATTTCTCTCGGACAAAAAAGTGCAATCACTTATCTTTGAAGCTTTCAGCTCCGAGAATCGCAAACCAGCTATGGAAGACTTCAGATGTTCATGAGATGCTGTTTAGAATCAACAAAAGCTTACGAGGTCTTCAGACCACCAAGGTAACATGAAAGCCCAAACATTGAGTGCATATTTCTACCGCTTCTTCATTAGACAAACGTGTAACCAACAAAACCAAACCACATAGAGATGCACAGAGTCAAATATTATCTTTTGGAAACAAAATCATCTTGTGAAATACGAAAACAACAGAGAATTGCACGGGTTCATCCAAACGTGAATAAAAGGGCGGAAGAAGATTGTTCGCAAGAAGCGTCCGCATAGGATGCCGGTCAACAACGGCTCTTTAAAGTAATCCTGCGTACAACGATCTAATACCCCTGGCGTGCATTTGACTCAAATCAATTGCAGCTATTACACGAATGGAGGTAATTTTGATATCTATATGCGGCCAAACAATGTACATACCCATTGAAATCCTTGCCATATCTTAGAATTCCATCTGGCGATGATATATTGAGCAAGGAACAATCTCATTACATCTTGTTATTTTAATACTCAGCACGCATTCCCCTCGCAAAGCAGTCATGATATCGGGTTGGGGCCGACCGAAGCTATTCATCCAGCTTATGCATGGTCAAGGTGTAAGGATGGATAAGCCACCTGCAATGTAGACCGACGAATTGTCCATCAGCAGGATGGGATGACTTCATTTATTCGGCAAACAATGTCTGGATCTTTGTGCTCCTGCAGAAACAAAACATCGAGTTACGAATAGACTAGTTAGCATGGACGTCATCATCATAAAATCATCATAAAACGGAGACCATCACATCATGGTGATGTCCGTCATCATTCTCTTTGCAAATTTCGAATGCGGGTTCCCTACAGAGTTCTATTCTGCGTCACGCTTTTGGCTGAAGACATGTTTAAGCCCATTGCATGTAGGTCATTCTTTAGCCCAGACATATACGTCGTGCGAAGGTGCCCTGCATGGACGTGGGTAAATGACGTAAATGACCCGAAATTTCAAAAATCATCTAAGCCCGAATGAAGCATCACACAAAGAAAACACAGGCATGATCCACCCAAATCCAGAGAATAGGAGAATAGGGAGTGACAAATGTACACAGTGCAGGGTGGATATTTAGCCACAAGTTCCCATAAGAGAGCGATAAGATTGCAGAAACATAAACCATTATAAACCAAGATGACAGGCCTCATCACCATCAGTATAAATGCAAAGAGGTTCTTTTATTGTCCCATTGCTCTCAATTTGCTCTACAAAAACACGATCAGTACCGCGGAAGAGTACAAGAGGTTGGGACTGAAAGCAGATGCGTGCAAAACCCGCAGACGTCGTCTCGCTATTGAACTCTATATAAAAGACTGGAACGATAACTCCATTGTTCTCAATGCGTGGTCCATAATGGCCGTCGCCGACGCGTATGAAATATTCGTCACCGTCGGCAACAATCCCATGCATCGGCAACATTCCTCAGACTCATTCTAACGTGATTTTAGCATCAATGATCGAGGCTGCTCAACTCCTGTTCTGTGTTGCGCGCCAAAACTTCAAGCAACTTCAAGTTTCGGTTCAGCAATAGCGGCCAGATTCACAACTCAATATTTCTCTGTGAAAATTTATATGTCGTAACACGGATCGACAGCAGCAAATCATGCAACACACCAGCGAAGACAGCGAAGATGGAGATCTATTCAAAGAGGTAAGATGGTCGTGATTTTCTGTGTTTTCAAAAGATCATCGTCATTGCTTGGCTATTTGGATAACTATGATAGTCTCCTTGTGTGTTGTCCACCCTGCAACAAATATTGAGTTGTCACTAAAATTTATATAGATTATACTCTAAATAATTCAAACATTTCCAAATAATTATGATCAACATCACTTGAAACCATACAATAAATCAATAATATGTAGTTAATTCTGCTTTAATTAATAGGCCTAATGATATTCAGCTAAAAATTGACTAAACTATGAATTGCTGCTGATTTCATAATCAAATCTACAAAATCATCATTTTGGGCCACACAAATATTTCTACGCCTATACCTATGTCTTACATTCACAACATACTGCATTTATATTATAGGTTCCCCTTAAGAAATCCCGAAAAGCTGTTGAAATGGCAGAAATCTATAAGGCGAGTTGACAAAGAGGGAAAATGCTGGAAAGCTACAGCATACAGTTTCATATACTGTACAATGAACATTTCAAAACATTTGACTATTCAACACCACCGGCACCAGGCATTAGATGCAGACTCAAGCCAGATGCGGTTCCATCTGTATTTGCTGGTTTCCCCAGTTGTCTCCAATCGCAAGAGCAGCCAACAAGAACTGAGCCTTCAAAGCGTAGTCTGCCAATGACTTCCAGCAGCAGTTCACCAACAAAAAATCTTGAAAATGCATAGTTATAGCAAAGTACCAACTGAGGAACCTGCAGAAGGGGAAGGTCATTACGTTGACCAAGGGGACAATGGCACGCAACAAGTGACGAGTCCGCAAAAGAAAAGGCTTGTGTCCAAGAACAGTGAGCTTAGGAAGAAAATAAGGGCCCTTCGTGAAAAAAAAACAAGGAAGAAACATAAAGATAAATAATATGAAACAACTAATCAACAAGCAGCACAAGGATCTCCTCATCAAAACCGAAGAATTGGCATTACTGCATCACAACTTTGATGGAATGGAACTCTCTCTGTTTACCAACACAATGAAGAATGCCTCACGCGGTAAAACTGGAAAACGCTACACCGAGGAAGTAAAATAATTTGAAATGACTCCCTATTTCTACTCACCACGGGCATATAACGTTGTCAGAGGTATTTTGAAGCTTCCTCATCCTTCGATGATCAGAAAATGGTCATCTTCTGTAAATTGTGAGCTAGGATTTATGACTGAGGCATTTGCTTCACTCTCTGAGGAGATCAAGAAGTCACCACAGAAACGAGACTGTGCTTTGATGCTAGATGTCATGGCAATCAGAAACAAACAATCTATGACAGAGTTTCAGACAGCTACGCTGGTTTTGTGGATTATGGAAGTGCGATACCTGAACACTGTGATCAACTTGCATCTGAGGTATTGGTCTTTCTGCTTGTCAGGCTGAGAGGGCACTGGAACAATCGGATACTTTTTAACCGAAAAATGCTTTTCAAATGCTCAAACACAGCTAAGACGAATTGCCCTTGCCAAAGCGGATGAGGCTGGCCTCAGAGTGCACTCGGTTACTTCCGACGGTACATCAGCCAATCTAAGCACGTTCCAGCAACTTGGCTGCAATTTGGGGGAAATTTTGGAGGACATGAAAACTGATTTCCGACATCCAACTAAACCATACAATGTGCATGCTATTCTTGATCCTTGCCACATGATCAAGCTTGCACGGAATTCGATTGCAGACTTGGGGACACTACTTGCGCCGGATGCAAGAACAACAAGGACTGCATTGCACGAGCATTGCACGAACTGCAAGAACAACAAGGACTAAAGCTCGCCAACAGGCTGTCAAGTATACAAATTGCTTATCAACGCAACAAAAAGAAGGTAGCATTGGCAACGCAAAGATTATAATCATCTGTTGCAAATGCAATGGACTTCCTAAATAGAGAAATGAAAATGCCATTGTTTGCCAATGCAGGATCAACAGTCAGATTTATAAACATCATTGACAGCCATTACGTACAGCAACAAAGCATCGCTGGATCCCAGTTCTCCAGGAATCAGCTAACATCTTCTTGGGCTTAAGTCTACCACTGGTAAACCACTATTTACCCACCGACGAAAAACATCGGCTTTGTTGCAACCATCAAGTCAACCATTCAAGTGGCTACGGATCTTCTTGAAAGGGAGAAAGACCCCTCCAAATATTTCCTCGCATACAAGTATTCTCAGGACCACATTGAACTGCTGTTTTCTTGCACAAGAGCAAGCGGTGGCTGGAACAACAATCCGAATTGCTTACAACTGAAGTACGCATTAAGAAAGATGCTCATCAGAAACAGCATTACTGCTTCCAACAGCGCTAATTGCCAATTATTCGAAGGAACACCGATTATTCCCATCCATACAAGTCCACATAGCCGTTCCTCTTTGTCAGAAAACAATGATGCTGCAGAGCCGTTTGAGGAGAGTGAGCTGGCAATTTTCCAGTCCCTGGACAACAAAATCCACTCAGTGTGTGTGGAAAATGTTCTATTTTTCATTGGTGTGTTTATTGTAGCCAAACTGTTCAAGACCATGCATTGCCTGCGAGTCATGCAAGGATTGCTTCACTGGACAACCCAAAGAGACCGACCACATTTACTCTAGCAGCTTCAATCAAGTAAAGGGAGCAGCTTTTACGGCATTTATCAACAACGGAGGGCTGACCATCCCATCCCCCTCAGTATTTAAAGTACTCCCGTTCTCTGAACATGTGTTCAGACTGTATGGCAACTGTATGTAAGGAGGACCACCGAGGCATGACCGGCCGGAAAAACGTGAAAAAAAATCAAGAATATGGAGACAATCAGATACTTCTGGGGTTACACCAGACCCACAAGTGAATCATTCCCAACGCATCCGCCTGGGCTGAATGAGCTGGTATTTCAAGAAGAAAGCGAACGTCACCTAACCAAGTGGGTTACGGAAAAGTACTTCATGCTGCGCCTCTTCACTTACGGGAAGAAGTACTGCCAAAAATCATTCAAAGCGGCAAGGGCAATCAGAGGCAACAGCAAAATAAATCAGTACTTTTCAAAAATCAATAGCGAGCAAACGAACGCCTAAATAAGTAGCAAAGGGACGCTGTTCTACACACGTGGGCTAAGTGCATTGACTTCAGAGTGGGCCTAAATAATGTCAAATGATATTGTACTGATTTACCGAAGCATTGAGCTCTTGTTACTCTTGAGCTTTTCTTGTTGCTGTTGTGAAGTTATACAAAGACAATGTTGTGGTTTCATTTCTGTACTTTTTCATCGCTCGCATGTTAATGCTTTTCTTGGCTTTCGTTGCTCTTGAGTCCTGCATCCGTAGACCTAAACGATGAGTCCATTTGCCTCAGCTCTCACATCGCAAGTTTAGCTGGATAAGCGAGACAGTTTCTCCGGGTTGTCAGGCGTCGAGTAAGCATCCGAATGCGACATGAAACCCTCAAGGACGTAGTTTAGGACGATAAAATTCATATCAAACATTAAATGGCAATGTAAAGTAAATTAAACAGCATGTGTAGCAACGACAAATTCTGGAGGAACGACGTACAACCACAGCTCGTCCACGAGATGAGTACGTACAATGACTGCGGCCACGGATGGAATCGGAGCCCACGGTACTAGTCGATCGAGAACAATGGAGTTATGGTTCCAGTCTTTATATAGTGTTCAATGGAGGGCATCTGTGTATTTTACGTACATAACGATTTTACAAAAGGGCCTCCAGCAAATTGGTTCATTGTCCACAGCCGGAACCGCTGCAAAACAACAAACCTTTATGAAAAAGCAACATTCACAAAGTGCAAAGGAATGCTGATGACGGAAATCACCATGATGTGATGATTTTCACGATTAATGATGATTATCTGAAGGAAAACCAACAAGGACTCCAACTCATCACTGGAGGCTTTCCTATCATCTTGTACCTCACCATTATGTCACTGAATCAGTAGTCAGTTCACACATTTCAAATTTGATTTTCAATTAACCGTAATCACGAAAAGAGCATTCGTACTTCCTTCGCCTTCCCACTCCTTTGCTGAATATAATATGTTGGATATGCTCCAAAATATAAACGTTACCGTGTGACGAATACATTAACTTCCACAAGACATTATTCTCACATTGCTGGAAGGTTGTGTTCAGTATGAACTCCTGTTCAATTTCCTTAATTTTTTCAATGCTGGGGTCATGAACTTACAGCAGCTGAATGGCACAATTGATTTCATCTAGACGGATATCTAAAAGTTGCTGACAAGTGACAATTCTGGTCTTATCAGAGAGACTGTGCTTGGCGGAAATGAACAGTACAAGCTTAAAAATACAAGGCAGCACAAGCACGCCTTCTTCTGAGATCATCACCCTTCTACATTGATCCTTTTGTTGACATTCAAGACGATTATTTTATTGTTTTGACTGGATTGATTGAGATAGTTCAGGTGATATTTCATGTATAGTCATTCGATCTGAGAGTGTTGATCAATTAACAAGTCTTGGTTCAACAACATTTGACAACTTTCAAACTACTATTTCCTGACTCCAACATTCCACTGGAACTCCACTACCTTGTGGATGGGCATCCACCGAGCGAGCCATACCTGACTTGTGGCAACCGTTGAAGGATGTCTCACTCCACCATTGATGATGACCTGGCACGCTGTGATATTTCCCTGACCGAGGCAAGATCATCAGCAAAGGAGAGGGGAAAATGGAACAGCTTAACGTGCCAGGCATGATAGAGAAGATGACGACGGCCACTGTAGCAACGCCGTTCAACTGTAATCAAGATTACCTTGTGCGATCATCGGGTTTTAGTTTTGAAAAGGAATATCAACAGCTGACAAAAAAGCAAAATTTCAAAACTCTGACGAAGTAACTTGCAAAGTGCCATAATTTCAATTGAAAAATGTGAAAGAGAGAAAAGGAAAACGACAGTTTCCAAATTTCGACCTCTTCATTCCATTGTTTGATCACAATTTCTATTTTCAGTCCTTCACAACATCATCAAGGCTGTGCGAAACCCTGCTGTCGTGATAGGAAAATCATGGAAATAATATAAAGCTTCATCTCAGTTTGAAAAAATAACAGGAGAGAAAGGGGAAATCAGATGACAGAGAAGAATCTGTTGGATAACAACTTGCGTCGTCAACAGTTAGATAAAATAATGCATTACAGTGAGCCTGAAAAGGGAGTACTACATAAAAGTATCAACCTACGAAAAGCCAAGCATGAAAGCGCAAAACTCCATCAAAAGGATGAAGATCCCATTTGGCCCATGTACAATTGATCTTGACTCCTTCTTGCGACTTGATGTTCCTCATGTAATGCATCAGCTTTTCCGCTCAGACTGCACCAAGCAAGCTATTGCCCTGATGATGCAATTCACAGTCCTTGACCAGATCTGGGAGCGTTTGCTGGCAATTTTAGTGGTTGCCAAAGTGAACATGACGGTCATTGCTCTGAAGCTAACAAAGATAGCATGGCAGAGAAATCGAAGTCCTGGCTTTGACAGAAGATCAGTATGAACCCAGCTAGTCAGACCTTGCAGGACAGGCAGAACAAGTCCATTGAAAGCGAACAATCAAGTAAGGTCTGAAGAGAAGAATCAAGTCGTTAGCATAATTATATTAAGCGTACCCAGAGCAACCAATCCATTTTCTGAATGGTAATTCGTCTGTTGTAGTTACCGTTTATCTCACTATTGCGAATGGCAACAAAGGAGACCACGGAAATGCTTTTTCACACCCAAAATCGACAACATCTACCAAGATTGTTTCTGCGGCTACCATTATGGTCAGTAGCAATAGTCTCAATCTTCCAATATTGAGGGAAAGTGTCAAGAAGCAAAGCCATTGAGAGCTATTTTGGACAAATAAAAAAAAAACTGAATTTCTGTCTAATAGTCTTCCCGCAAGATTGGCCCAGTTCGTCTCCAAATATTGCAAGTCTGCTTTTGGAACGTTGAAGTTGAAGGCTGCAGCAGCACTGGACCCAACAAAGCAGCCAGCAAAGAGATAATCAGATCTTGAATCAAATCTGGAGCCAGAGTGGGATGTACTGCCTGTAAGTCTCGTTTAACTTCTAGGTTTGCCTACATGTTCAAATGAAAACTATTCACAGGGAAGATGGTACCCATAAATGCATGGGATGTAAAATAGCAATTCAACAATTTAATGGTTGCTCACGTCCAATTGCAGAAGGAGAAGATGCCGAAGGCTATGGAGCTTTCACTTATGAATTAGACAGCATGTGACCTGGCTGCAGCGGCCAGCGGTCAATATTTGAACATTTGCACAGAGCTGAAACAGAGTATGGTAGCACTCTGTGCCACCTAGTTATTGGGTTTGTCAGAGGAAAGATAAGCTCCTGGACATACCTTGAGCGCGAAACGATACTCTCTTCACCTGCATGTGCCCTATCTTGTGCTGAACTTTCGAGTGGCATTACGCAAGTAATTTGTGAAGTCGCAGTTACCCAACTCGCCAGAAATTCGCACACCGGCTTACAGCTGATAAGCTACAAGCTTAAGGCTACAGTCGATTTTTGAGTTACAGCTGATAAGCATGAAATCAAAGCGGGGATTTGTGTTTGATGGAGTACGTGTCCAAGATCCACTAGAAGATCTGGACTAGGAAGAAAACTAAGAGAAAACGTGATAGCCTATATCTTAATGCACCATTAGTGTCTGAAGTGGCAAAACCGGCTGCAAAGAGGCCAACGTTCCCCTATATGCACGCAGCGGAACCGACACTACTCTGTAGCAAATGGTAAAGGAAAAGCACGTGACTACAAACACATGCTGCTTTGATTCAATAGTTCATGACATGGAGGTAGCGTACATCGGAAGCCACCCATATTGCATAAAGCTATACGGGTAACTACCCATACAGAATGTTCCGTTTCGTTGGGTAAATAGCCGGTAGAAAGAGTCTTCGACCTTCTGATCTCGTTCTCAGCAGAAACGCGAGAGAAACTAGATTAACAGCGCCGATAGCTGTTAGCTTTAGCCGTGACTGAACATCGGATTTGCTCCAAAATCTCTGTCAAACAAAGTAGGTTGAAACATCAAGTTTCAATTGACTCCATGCCGGATTAAGCTTTCGTAACATACATGCTTTACATTCAGGTCAGACGTATGTGATTATTGCTCAAAAACACAATCCCGCTTTGTTATGCCGCGTCTGCGTAGATCAAAGTTAGGTTATTATCAACGAGAACGTGGACTGACTGGATGGTGGACATTGGTTTTCCATCCATGGCCACAAAAAGAAGCTCCTCGATCTCCAGTTTCATCAGCTGCTCCGAGTAGGCATCACCTGGATCTCGACTCCCCTGAACAAGCCAATGACTACGAGTTAGACTTCACTGACGATACACAATCAGAATTGGAAGTATGACTCATTGATTCATGAATATCTGTACGATTATGACCTACTTATTTATTTTGAATATGTTGATTCTTTTTCTATCTTGATTATTGTCACTGAAATATTACTTTAGCCACCTACGAACAAAGCACGGTACGACCGCTCAGGTACACTCTAAGACAGTTGGAAGAAGTGTGCAGCCGAGCTCATATACGCAGAAGAGAAAAGACTGGATACGCTCAACTACATCGCGTGTGCTGTCTGTGAGGACGTTGGGCAGTTCGCCCGAATCTATTGTACCAGCTGTTCAACCGGTAATACCATGTTCTGCTTGTCTTGCGCGAGTAGCACCCATTGTCCTTCACACTTCCTTCGCCGTCTTTTTAGATTTGAAGTAAGTCGCACTTTAAGCCACTTACATCATAGTTACATGTACTAAAATGGATCCGGTAAAGCAGTATTTCTACTTTTAAATGATTCCGAGCTCATCCAAAACAGCCCAACTAAAAGGTTAATCCTTGAAATATTTTATTTTTTCAGAGTATTCTGAAAATCCGAGTATAATAAAAAAGTGTAAAAATATAATAAACTGGGTTGTTAAATGATTATTTGGACCAGTACTCTAGGCAGTTTAGCACAAGGAAAAACATTCCTATCACATCCAACTAACGTATGCTTGGTAACATATATAATGATTCAGATTTCGAGTCAATGGTGCAAACCCAATTTCATCTACTATACATCTCATTTTTTCAAGAGGCAGTACAATTGGTTGTCATTTAGCTCAGTTTCATTTAATTATAGATACAGCTAACCTTTATGATTACGGAGACTGAAGACTCATAGCTGAGTAGTGTATCCAATACAGAATACATGGTTGCAGAACAGAAATGAGAAGACGCCTTTTCGGTGCATTCTTCTAATCTATGCTATGAACATTGAAAGAGGAACATTGCCCCCTTCCATCTCCAAGGAAGAACAGACACTCAGTCGATCTGTGCGCTGCCGACTCGCCCAACTGCGCTCTGGTTACTGCTCACTGCTTTACTCTTACAAGAGCTGCATTGACTCTTCCATCGCCAACGAATGTCCAGACTGTCACGCCTCCAATCACGACGTTGCACATTTGTTCAACTGTCCTGCGAATCCTACTACCTTGGCCACTCGCGACCTTAGGGAACAACCTATTGCAGCAGCAACTACTCTTGGACTCACCTGATAAACAAATTGTAAAATGTAATTTTGTATATTTCTGTGTGGCTACACAACAACAACAACAACAACAACAACAACATTCTTCTATGCTTGTTGTAGGCACCATGCCTAGATGGTAGGATTATTGTTTAGATGGAGATGATAATGATGATGTTAGTGTAAGGTTATTATTTCTTAATTGTGGTTTCCGGTCACATTTCTTGGGAAGCTGAATGCTTCACTTCATGTTGAGCATGGCAATTCCTGCAGGACAAAGGAACGAATTTTGACATGTATTGATGACAATGGTAAGCCTAATAAACTACCTACTCGGCCTTGCAATCTATTCACAATAGTTGTTTTCTGCCGTCCTTGCTACTGTGCACTGTTGATGACTTTGATGTTGGTATCTCAATTGTTTTTTCTTTTCAATTGCGTGTCAAAGGTTTCCAGCATCAAGTGAACGTCGAATTCTGTAGTTGCTCCAGTGATTGTGTGCAGCTGGTGGCAGCAGAGTACTGGCCTGGATCGCCAAAGACTCCAATGGTCATGTTCACAATGGCCTTCATGCATTACCTGGCGGCTATGTTTCTAGAATGTCAAGTGTCACTGCAGAAGCTCTGCAGTGCTATCGTGGCAAAATATAATGAAGAACTTACACCTGTCTATGTGAGTTGAAACTTTTCCATTTCTCTTTCCTGTCGTCTTTTCTCCTGCATTGATTAATAAGCTTCACACCATTAATACATCATTCTGTTTTGCAGATTGCTGATTTGTATCAAGTGTTGCAAAATGGCTGTTTTGCTGAATTCAGGTAGTACTACGTTCACTGATTTATTTCCTCTGAATTGCACATGGATGCCCTGTGATACTAATTTTGCTGAGTTTCTGAATAGCAAACCTGTTAAACTGAACATCTGCTTGCCAACAGACTTTATCTTCTTGCAGGTAATCTTACCCTGGAGCTGTAAAATCTTCTGTTCTAGGGAATGGTGAAGAAAGTTACTGAAGTGTAGCTATGGAGACAATGCATATTCCTCTTTCGTTGAGCAAAATGTCACTGAGCTCATATGCAGCCTTGTATCAAAGCTAGCAAAAGCCAAATCAACCAATCTGGGTATGTACACATTGAGAAAGACCATTTTATTGGATCATTTTGCTGACATAGTCACTTTGATGGGCTACATGCAACAAATCGATTGCGAGGCTACTGTCTCAGACATTGTTGAGAAGCTAACAGTGACCCATTTTCCATCAGCAATTCTGCAGACGGAATGCAATGATCCTGAATGTGGAAGTGGAGCATGCTGCAATGACATGGTGAGCATTGGAATTGTGATCTCGAGTGAAAGCATGGCTGTTCATAAACCACTCACAGTCACTCTTCCTCACACTGTCAGTCGATGACATGCGAACCTTTGAGGCTGTCCTAATTCCATTTGAAGATCACTGATTGATCGGAATGGCTATGCAGTGCCTCCAAAATTCCCAGTTTCTCATCTCCCAGTTGTCCTTCCAAAATCCTAAAACCAAGCTATGCGAATTTATGGGGCATTTCTACCATCGTTACAGTCCATCTTCGATCGTAGTATTGAAACCGCTAAAGGACCTCCTGAAAGGCCCAAAGTAGCCCCTTTCATGAATTCACAATAGACGTGCTGCCTTTTCACAGTAAAGTAAGTCCCATCCACGGGTGCATGCTCCTGCCGTCATGTCTAAGGAGCCGGCTTTAACATTGCTATCGGTGCCAGTCTGGACTAGTACTCTTGCCCAGTTTCACCACAGTGCAGACTCTCTACAGTACAGATCAAGAGATGACATCAGTGATATCTTGAATCCTTGTCGGATTGGTGGACACAAAAATATCATCCAACATGGGGCAAGTACTCTAAAGCAGCTGGTTTGGAAAATTTTATACAGTTTCTAAACTTCAGAGTTGGGGCTGACAATGAGTCCTTGTTGCATCAGATGTTGACATGTGATCGCTATGCTGTGTATACTTCTATGACCATTCAAAACAAACTGATAAGTTGCTATGGGGATTTGATAATTTAGAAGATAGTAAGTGATAGAGATGAGAATCGATTGCCGTTCTATCGATTTTGTCGTGTAGGTTGATTAATCGATTACAGACTTGAAAATCGATTTTTCGTGATATTACGTAAAGATTATTTGCTCTTGGTTTTGCAAAATTTAACGTAAAATATGTTGCGTGTTGTGTTAACTATTCTTTAACAAGCCATGATTGAGGCAGCGTTTTACTGCTCTGTTTGGTTTGAACAGTTTCACAAAATGCATCGCATGATTCTAAAGTCCACCAGAAGACTGAAGCCATGATCGATTGACATCTATGGAAGTGTCTTCTGAGTAATTTAAGTCACTAAACGGTAGTTGTGTTATTTGTTGATTCTTTGAGAAAACATAATGTCTGGTATATGTGTGGTCTTGTCTCATCAAAATGTGAATTCACGTGCCAATTAGCAGATTACCGTTGCGCCAGTGATCGATAGCAAGTTGCAAAGCGCAAGCCAGTAAAATGTTCTCAGCGAAGAAAAGTGTGTACTGGAAATACTTTTCCAAAAGTATCGATGACGCGACTATTGTTTGTTCTTTATGCAAGAAGAGCCTGGCGTGATACCGTTCCACGAGCGTCACGAAGAAACACCTGGAAGCCTGTCATCTACCAGAATACCAAGCCATCAACGGGGAAAGCTCGACCAGCAAAAGGACACAGGGTACGCTACACAATCATTCCAAGAGTACGATGCAGCGCAGGATGGATGGACAGCGAGTTAGCAAAATCTCTGAAGGAATTGCCTACTTCGTTGCCAAGGACATGCGACCACTGTACACAGTAGAGGGGGCTGGATTCCGTCAGTTGATGGCTGTGTTGGAGCCCGGCTATACTGTCTTTTCTAGGGACACAATCCGCGGTAAGCTGTCACTTCCGTACAATGCAGAAAGAGAGAAATTGAACGTGAGTTAGTTAAGTTGTAGATTGACTATTACATTATTGGACAACCCTAAACGCACATATGTGACCACACTCCACCCTTCCCTTACATTTCGTTTTCTTTATTATCCTATAGGAGAAACTAGCAATCATTGCTTACGTCAGCTGCACAACCGACGGGTGGACATCACTCGCAGGCAACTCATACACTTCACTGACGAGTCATTTTATCAACGATAAGTGGGCTCTTGATAATGCTACTCTTGCATGCAGGGCTGTAAAAGTTACCTTTTAAAAGTAACTAGTTACAGTTAAAGTTACTTTATTTCGAAAATGAAAAGTTACTCTTTAAAGTTATTATTTTCTAAAAGTAACTTTCAAAAGTTACTAGTTACCTGTCAGGAAAAGTTACTAGTTACAGTTACTTTCAAAGTTACTTTCATCGATGTTAACTTAAGAAAAGAAGGTATAATTTACATGTGTATTCTAAACAAATTCCAATTTACCATCTTCGGTGGATTTTTCCGTACATACATGAATGCTTTGAAGCTTATTGTGTCTTAACAGTACCCACGATTAACTAACGTCTAGAAGTGAAAAGTAACTAATCGTAAACAAATGTAACTTTGAAAAGTTACAAGTTACTTTGAAAAATTGTATCTAGTTACAACAAAAGTTACTTTCAGTGAAAAGTAATTAGTTACTTCAAAAAGTTACCCAAAAAGTAACTTTTCCGGTAACTAGTTACTAAAGTAACTAGTTACTAAACAGCCCTGCTTGCATGCAGTGAAGTGAAAGGCTCGCACAATCCGCAGAACATAGCCAGCTTCATGGAAAACACGACGTCAGACTTTAACATTTCTTGACGCGTGGCCGACCTAACTACAGATAACGCATCAGCCTGGATCAACTCTGCAGACTTACTGTCGATTCCAAATGCTGGGTGTTTCGCACATGTTTTCAATCCGGCCAGGCAAAGATCTCTTAAAATACCAAGCATCGCAAAAGTGTAGCGTCGAGTTAGAGCCTCGTTGAAACACTTCCAGAAGTCTACTTTAGATAATGATTGCCTCCTTGAAATCTCTGTCAAACAAAGTAGGCTGAAACATCAAGTTTCAATTGACTCCATGCCGGATTAAGCTTTCGTAACATACATGCTTTACATTCAGGTCAGACGTATGTGATTATTGCTCGAAAATACAATCCCGCTTTGTTATGCCGCGTCTGCGTAGCTCAAAGTCAGGTTATTATCAACGAGAACGTGGACTGACTGGATGGTGGACATTGGCTTTCCATCCATGGCCACAAAAAAGAAGCCTTGATTTCCAGTTT
Organism: Calvadosia cruxmelitensis; assembly: GCA_900245855.1. Taxonomy (NCBI): domain Eukaryota; kingdom Metazoa; phylum Cnidaria; class Staurozoa; order Stauromedusae; family Kishinouyeidae; genus Calvadosia; species Calvadosia cruxmelitensis. The sequence goes on from OFHS01000633.1 coordinate 26,636, forward strand.
CATCAGCTGCTCCGAGTAGGAATCATCTGGATCTCGACTCCCCTGAACAAGCCAATGACTACGAGTTAGACTTTATTGACAATACACAATCAGAATTGGAAGTATGACTCAATGACTCATAAATATCTGTATGACTTATTTCTTTTGAATATTTTGATATTCTCTATCCTGATTATTATCACTGTATCATTGCTCTAGGTCTCTAGCCACCTACGACCAAGGAACGGTACGACCACTCAGGTGCACTCTAAGACAGCTGGAAGAAGTGTGTAGTCGAGCTCATATACGCAGAAGAGAAAAGACTAGATACGCTCAACTACCTCGTGTGTGCTGTCTGCGAGGACGTTGGGCAGTTCCCGCGAATTTACTGTAGCAGCTGTCCAACGGGTAAAAACATTTTTTGCTTGACTTGCGCGAGTAGCAGCCATTGTCCTTCAAACTCCCTTCACCGTCTTTTTAGATTTGAGGCAAGTCCCACTTTAGGCTACTTTACATCATAGTTACATGTACTATTTTTAAAGAAATGTCTATACGTTGGGATTTGATATAAATATGATTCAATATTGCTGATAATTTTCAGAAATTAAACTACAGCCTTTTTGTAATTAATTTAAAGATATATTGCTTTTCTCTGTTTTCTGAATGGCAGCTAGACCTATCTATGGTGCAATGTCCAGTAGAGAAGAACTATAACGGCTTTCGACTTATTTTATTTTTTTAAGCACCACTCGCAAGTGTGATGGGTTTGTGAATATGTTCATTGTATTAGGTCTATGCAGTAAAATGGATCCGGTAAAGCAGTATTTCTACTTTTAAATGATTCCGAGCTCATCCAAAACAGCCCAACTAAAAGGTTGATCCTTGAAATATTTATTTGTTCAGAGTATTCTGAAAATCCCCGTGTAAAAATATAAAAAACTGGGTTGTTAAATGATTATTTGGACCAGTACTCTAGGCAGTTTAGCACAAGGAAAAAATTCCTATCAAATCCAACTAACGTATGCTTGGTAACATATATAATGATTCAGATTTCGAGTCAATGGTGCAAACCCAATTTCATCTGCTATACACCTCATTTTTTCAAGAGGCAGTACTACAATTGGTTTTCATTTTGCTTGGTTTCATTTTATTATAGATACAGCTAGCCTGTATGATTATGGAGACTGAAGACAGATTGTAGCTGAGTAGTGTATCCACTATCCATTAGAGATTACATAGTTGCAAAACAGAAATGAGAAGACGCCTTTTTGGTGCATTCTTCTATTCTTGTTGTAGGAACAATGGATGATAGGATTCCTGGATAGATGGAGATGATAATTATGATATGAGCGTAATGCTATTGTTTCTTCGTTGCAGGATAATGTGTGGCTTCCGGTCACATTTCTTGCGAAGCTGAATGCTTCACTTTATGTTGAGCATGGCAATTCCTGCAGGACAAAGGAACGAATTTTGACATGTATTGATGACAATGGTAAGCCTAATAAACTACCTACTCGGCCTTGCAATTTATTCACAATTGTTGTTTTCTGCCGTCCTTGCTACTGTGCACTGTTGAAGATTTTGATGTTGGTATTTCATTTGTTTTTCTTTGTTTGTTTTTTTCAATTGCGTGTCAAAGGTTTCCAACATCAAGTGGACCTCGAATTCTGTAGTTGCTCCAGTGATTGTATGCAGCTGGTGGCAGCAGGGTACTGGCCTGGATCGCCAAAGACTCCAATGGTTATGTTCACAATGGCCTTCATGCATTACTTGGTAGCTATGTTTCTTGAATGTCAAGTGTCACTGCAGAAGCTCTGCAGTGCTATCGTGGCAAAATATAATGAAGAACTTACACCTGTCTACGTGAGTTGAAACTTTTCCATTTCTCTTTCCTGTTGTCTTTTCTCCTGCATTGATTAATAAGCTTTACACCATTAATACATCATTCTGTTTTGCAGATTGCTGATTTGTATAAAGTGTTGCAAAATGGCTGTTTTGCTGAATTCAGGTAGTACTACGTTCACTGATTTATTTCCTCTGAATTGCACATGGATGCCCTGTGATACTAACTGTGTTGAGTTTCTGAATGGCAAAACTGTTAAACTGAACATCTGCTTGCCAACAGACGTTATATTCTTGCAGGTAGTCTTACCCTGGAGCTGTATAATCTTCTGTTCTAGGGAATGGTGAAGAAAGTTACTGAAGTGTAGCTATGGAGACAATGCATGTTCCTCTTTCGTTGAGCAAAATGTCACTGAGCTCATATGCAGCCTTGTGGGAGCCTTGCATCAAAGCTGGCAAAAGCCAAATCAACCAATCTGGGAATGTACACGTTGAGAAAGACCATTTTATTGGATCATTTTGCTGAAAGAGTCACTTTGATGGGCTACGTGCAACAAATCGATTGCGAGGCTACTGTCTCAGACATTGTTGAGAAGTTAACAGTGACCCATTTTCCATCAGCAATTCTGCAGATGGAATGCAATGATCCTGAATGTGAAAGTGGAGCAGGCTGCAATCACATGACGAGCAATGGAAGTGTGATCTCGAGTGCAAGCATGGCTGTTCATAAACCACTCACAGTCACTCTTCCTCGCACTGTCAGTCGATGACATGCGAACCTTTGAGGCTGTCCTAATTAATTCCATTTGAAGATCAATGATTGATAAGAATGGCTATGCAATGCCTCCAAAATTTCCAGTTCCTTATCTCCCAGTTGCCCCTCCAAAATTCTAAAACCAAGCTATGCGAATTTATGGAGCATTTCTACCACTGCTACATTCCATCTGCGATTGTAGTACTGAAACTGCTGCAGGACATCCTGAAGGCCAAAAGTAGCCCCTTACATGAATTCACAATAGACGTGCTGCCTTTTCGCAGTCAAGTAACTCCCATCCACGGGTGCATGCTCCTGCTGTCATGTCTAAGGAAGGTTTTAACATTGCTATCAGTGCCATTCTGGACCAGTACTCTTGCCCAGTTTCACCACAGTGCAGACGCTCTACAGCACAGATCAAGAGATGACCTCAGTGATATATTGAATCCTTGTCGGATTGGTGGACACTAAAATATCATCGAAATTGGGGAAAGTACTCTAAAGAATATAGCATCCATCACCATTGGTGCTATTCCTCACTTGAGCCGAATAAGCCTCGAGACAGCATTGGACATCTACTATATGAAAATATACCCAATGACGATTGCCCCTTTCGTGAACACCCAGCCAATGTTCGACGATGTTGCTACGCAATTTAATGTTAATGCTGAGCTCTTGGAAATAGTAAGAGCAAATAGATCTAAAAAGAAACAAAGGTTGATCGCAGATGGATATCTCGACGCCCCAGCTCTCAATTGCCCTGATTGGAAGAGAGCTAACCAAGAAAATCGACACACAGTAACACAAATGTCAGCGCATGACTTTCACCATCTCCTTTGCCAGGATAAAAGCTACCATCAACCATCTTGTTCCTGTATTTGTAAAGAATGCGGACAGTTTGCAAGTCATCGATATCATATGTTAATGTGCCCATGTATTGAATCCATATATTACTATGGTTAAAGTAAATGACCTTAGTTAGTTTTTGAAAATGTTTGCATTAACACAGTACATTCATATGCCAAGTAATTACCTGTATTAGGTGAAATTTGAAATATATACTACTATATTGTGAATGAAAAAGTAATGCTGTGGATAGATGATAGCGAGATGACAAAAGTGGCTTTCACAACATTCTTTTCCTATGACCTGTTCAGTAAACACACAAAACGGGATTTGTTGTAGCATGGCATTAAAACAGGCGGTACATGGGGTGCGTACTCTGAAAAGGCTTTGCAGAAAACAAAGAGCTGAAGATAAACTTTCTACATCCAGTCAGACAATGAAACTGCTATAAATATCTGGATTAGTTTGACGAAATTTGCGTCCCTGTCAACGATGTCCTGTTACTGGTTCATCCGGCAACAGCTACTTGGAGGACATAAAACTTCACAGATGCCAAGCAACAAGCCACTTCCAAGGCATTGCGTTTCTCGTGATTAACAATAAATATGGTGTCATTTTGCTGTACATAAAATAATACTAACATAAATCTGTGCAGCTGACGATTGCGCTGTTTGTTCAGTGCAGTTGACGCTGTTTTCAATCTCCAATAAAGCGCACAAGCTGTGGTCGAAAAGCCGTAAATGTTATCCATGGGAGCTACACTATCGCAAAGCTACGCGGTGGAATATTTTACAAGACCAGTGACCTATTAGAGTTGATTATAGATTTCTCTCCCCCGTCCTTTCTGGATGTCACATCTTGGTTTTGGAGACCTCCTGGCTATTTAGCCTTTATGGACAAATTTACTCTTGAAATAAAACAGCCTTCTTCACAACCTGCTCCTTATTTGTAACAACCTTCAAATTTATGTAAATGTTTCACCTAGAACATTCTGGAACACTCTTCACACACATGCCAATTAAAAGCCAACTGAAACTTGAATACCTACAACGAAAAGCGCTAAAGCAACTACATCCTGCAATCAGGCACATTATGAAAGAACACTTCAACAAGACCACCCTCGCATCAGAAATAAAGGAACTTGTTCCCACCAACAAGACCAATAATTCTTCTACATCCATAAAAGTGAACAATGAAGACCTGTATGACAAAGAACAAATTGCCAATGCAATAATGACTTCTTCATCTCAGCGAGCAAAACGTATGTTGGAAACACTGAATCCATCATAAATATGTTTAACGAGGAAAATATAAAAAAGCCACGTGGCATCTCTTCTTCCGGAGAGCGTTGGATTCAGAATTCCTACCATTGAAATAGCCGAGGTTTCAGCTGCCCTTATGAACTTAAAGAAAAGAAAGGCAACCGGTCTCGATGGTATCAGCTCAAAAATCTTGCGTCTAGCCAGCAGTACAGTCGCCCCCTCTTTGGCCATTATAATTCCTCTATCACCACAGGAAGCTTTTCCAATAAATGGAAGCTCAGAACAGTAAAGCCGCTATACAAATCAGGTGACTGCACAGACAGAGGAAGCTACAGACCCATCTGCATCCTGCCCATTCTATCAAAGATCATCGAAAGGCATATAAATGACAACCGATGATCAGGCTGATGGAAATCATGATGACGGCTATTAATGAGAGACAACTGTGTGGCACAGTTCTGTTAGATCTTAGAAAAGCTTTCGATCTGGTTGATCATGATATTCTCTTAAAGTGCTACTGCCACCAAATCGATATTTCACATGTGGATAGAGCTTGATGAGAAAATACGGTTGGAAAAAAGAATTTTTCAACTGAGACATCAAGAACCAGAAATATCGAGCTCTGAACATCGACTTCTGAGAATATTTACTACCAATGAAAAGGGGGCGGAGGTCGGAACCCAGGTCGGAATCGCTAACAAGGTTAGTACGGAAAATTTCCCTTCCTTCAACTTCAAAAATTCACGCTGCCGTTCTCGCGCGTTTGACAAAAACCATTTTGACACACAGTAATTTCACATCTATAGACTTGCTCCTTGACAAAAAATGTTTGTTTTGAAGCAGGTTTAGCATGGTAAACTTCGTATTTTCTCCACATCGATCGCATTTTCCCCATGACTTTGTGCTGCTTTTACGGAACTCGTTTCTTAAAATCTCAAGTAGCTGTGGTCAACTTTCCTAATGACGCATCCTGTGATCTTTGCAGCAAGTGTGGCCTTATCGAAAATAACATCTCTTTTGTACTGGCAACGCCCCCTTTAACGTTTCGACTGACATAACAGAGACAGACGAGACAACCTCTCTCATATGAAGGGAAGTTAGGAAAATCAACACACTCATATAAAACAGCTCTGAACGGTATTGCAGGTATGTAGGCTGATAGGATTCATATACCTAGAAACACCTTACGAAACGACCAGATTTGGATTTCAAGCTTCAGTACCTTGACTCGTTGCGGTGACCATAGCTGCAAACAAGTGACTCTTCAAGATTGAAGCCCACGCATGAAAAGCAACAGAAGCCTTTGACATAAATCCTGAGGTTGGGTCAAGTGCATGTCTTTGACACAGCTACCATATCAGAACTTCTCTCCTTTCTGATGTGAGGGTGAGGAAACTGGAAAGAGAAAGGTCACTGTTTTCAAATGTCTCTAAGCAAGAAAATAGGCCTACTGTGTCACATACTCGGCGTTAATATGTTAAGCAGGGTGTTGAACACAAAAGCTCTAATAATGACGCTTCTATTTGCAGCTACATATGAGCAGATAACTAGAGGTGGGCCCAATTAATCGAATAATTCGATTAATCGTTCTGCACACGATTAATCGTTTTGAGTTTCAATAGTCGATTAATCGTTCACAAAAATAAGAAGAGAAAAAACGCATTCTTAGACAAAGTTGTGCTGTTTAGTGGTAGCATTACTGCTGCATACAGTTGACTCGAATAATGAAAGCATTCTCTGTTTGTAGATAGAAGGTAAACAGCGTGCATCTACAGGTGTATTGAGTTCCGAGAAATCGTCAGGAAACTGGTTGTGAATACGAAAAGCAAAACGATTGCTTGTAAAGTTCGCAAACAGTAAACACTCTTCAAAAACATCAAACATAAGATCTGAGCAACAGACTTTTCTTCTCACTAGCCACAGTATTTGCTGCTTAGTTCAGTACAATGTTTGTTCAACGCGTAGGAACAGAAACGAATAGCTCTCTTGGTTTTCGAATCAAGGAAGACGCGGTTGAAGTTCTCCAAGCGCTTAACACCCAGCCGTGCAATGTGAGCCGAGAGTGAGTCGTGCTAATTCATTCGCGGCTTGCCAGTGAATGGGAACAATAGAGTCATGTGAAATTCAACATTGATCACGCCGTTCTCCATTCAAATTCGATTCAAAGTAAACAAAGCGGCAAAGTCGATCAACTTGATGAGCAAACCAGAAACAAACGATTTCCAACAAACACAGCTAACTTGCCGTTGTTGACGACGACAGCACGGCTTGACCGTCTCGGTCCAAACCAGAGCTTGAAATCCAAGAAGCAGGTCTGCTGTCCCGGCTGTCCGTTATATGTTTTTGACTACTGGACAGTAAATATTCGATTGATCATCCACAATTGATTGTTTGCTTTCGTAATTATTTATTCATTTCTGTTTCATTGGAGGTTTTACTCCATCATAACAATAAGATCGAACTTCTACTCCTACCAGTGATGCGAATCACGCATACGTATTAGCATAACAATGCATTTCACACCTTTTGATGAGCTTATTTTAAAAATTTCTATTTTTAGCATTAATTCGATTAATAATCGATTATTTCAAACGATTAATCGATTATTGTAAAACAATCATCGGCCCACCTCTACAGATAACTCATCTTTGTCTATCAACTGCTTCCAATTAAAACCAATACTTCTGCAAAATGTGCGAGAGACCATTGAAATAACCAGCCCAATCGTGATTGACTCGTGAACGGCTACCACAATGGTTTGACGCGACTCGATTTACAATACAAGTGCTTATAAAGAATCATATCTCAGCTCTCGTCGCAGCTTGTTTCGAGGTATTTATTTGACATCTCTATTAAAGTGCTCATAAACCCCAGAACTTTTATTGGTTGTATTGATAGAGCTAGTCTTCCTGGTAAAGAATCCCTTTTAATTTTTGAAATCGCGCAATCCTATCTTTTTTAATTGCATTTATCGCAAAATCGCATTTTTGTAGGATTTGACCGCGAATGCGATATTTCCTCGCGTTGCCAAAAACGATCTGGATCTACCTTAATTGACATCACTTAAGGAACGCGAGGCGTCGTGTCCAAGAGAGATCAGGTGACTTGCATGTCTAAAAAATTTCGTCGCGCGGTCAGTTCTCAGAATTTTCGCTTCGAAATCCTAAGCGACTTTACCGGCCATAAGAAGACACTTATATTTGACTTCTTCGAAAATTTTGGAATTTTAGACAAGGAATTGTATTTTTTATAAATTTCCAAAGTTGAAAATACTAGACTTTCTTGCAGACGCGTTAATCCTGCGAGTGACTAGAGGTGATGAAACTCAGCAGGGACACACGACGTTGGCGTCGAGAGATTTTTCTCATCCTCTTGCGGCTGGAAAGTTTACCATTGTTTTCGCTCGCACGCATGTGAGAAGTGTTGCCTTTGAATGACAACAGTCGGAGAGATGAACATTTCACTTGTGATTTTGCTTTCAGGGCTTGAACAAATCAGGCTGTGACGGTCATGCTCGTGTTGCTCGAGCAGGCAACTTTGTCAACTGAGATTAAAATTGTTCCATGCAAGGTTGAGTCAGAGTGGTTGACTCTGACAGCGACCATAATTATTTGCACCGTCTTCGAACAGGGAATTCAAATGCGACAGTACTACGACTGCGAGAAAAAGCTTATCACGAAGAGGAGCGAGACAACGTCTGAATGTGAGATGCAATTTACAAATCACTACAACTATACCTCGCCTTGGACCTGAGAGCCGATGAAATTTACGATCATACGCTTTCTTGCTTGGATGTAGCTGTCTAAGATTGGGTTTCAAATATAGAGGATGCAAAATTACAAATCAAATCATTGCCAGCCTTTGTTGTGTGCCCACAACTTGTTTCCGTCTTCGATAAGTTCCGTGAATACTCCGTTGCGACTTGCGAGTTCGTCTGAATCCAAGTTCGATCAAGATTCTCCTTGTCTGGACTTTGCATGAATAAACTATAACTTTACGATGCTGTTCAACGCGTAAGAAAGCGAGTGCCGCCACACCAGTCCAGCCTTCTTGCAGCTTTCCACGACAACTTCGTCGGTGAAGTT
>OFHS01000634.1:0-37962 GCA_900245855.1 Calvadosia cruxmelitensis
ATTATTATTATTATTATCAATTGTATTTGAGATGATGATCAGTAATTTCACTGTTATCCCGATCATTCCATCTTTATGTAGCTTGGTCGGCTGTTGGTCCGCTGAAGGCCCGTCTTCGCGGAATGAAAATTACTTTTTTTTACCAATGACAAGATATTTTATTCAAATACAAATGTTAATTAAAAACACTAATATAAACGATTACTCAACTTGGGCGAATGTGCCGCGCACACTCTCGGCGTTCCCGCGCTGGATGGCCAAGCTCAAGTTTGCTATGAATTCGACCTTGCTCGTGCCACTCATCCTAGTCCCTAGATCTTCAACGAAGGCCTTGGCTGATGGGCCAAAAGCGCCGAAAGTTACTTGTCTCAGTGCGAGCGTGAATCTGCAACTGCTGGACGCTCAGGTTGTTAGCTCGCCATTGCATTTTTGCTGATATTTGAAGCAACTAAAAAGTAGATAAAACGGTCAGAGAAATTTCAATTATGGAAACATCAAACTGCACGCTCAGAGAAATACTATGAGTTGTATTGACACCACGCATCATGGTAAATACCACGTGACGTCTTCGGACTGGAGCATACACGTCTGATCTTGGAAAAAGTGCTGCTCCTTTGCAAAAACCTAAAGCCGCCTTGGCAGAATCTGCTGTTCTGTAATTCTAGCTAAATGATAACTACTGTAGTCATGCAAAATAGTTCTGTTTCTGAAATTATTGTAAGATGGGACATACAGTACTGTACATTTTACAAATGTTATTTATTATTACAGTGTAACCTGCCTTGTTAATATCGCTATGATTTTCCAGCCAAAAATCGTGACAATAAGCGGGTCGTGATATTAAGCGGGTACAAATAGTTGATTCAGACAGAGCTTGATTATCAAAGTGAAGTGATATTAAGCGGGTTGTGATATTAACCGAGGTGATATTAACGGGGTTATACTGTATCTGAAATGGCCCTTGAAAACAGCCCATTTCCCCCGAAATTTGGTCGCAATCTTATCCATTTTGTTAAAAAATAAAAAATAAACAAAAAAATAAATAAAACAAAAACAAAAACTAAAGAAACTAAAATATAAAAAGCTGCTAGTGATTAGGGATTCCCCTGCTCTGTCGTTTTTGCCCGCTTGCTCCAGTCATAAAACGAAGCAGCAGTCACGCAATCGCGTGCCCAGATCCCGCGAGATTGGACCGAGTAGATCGAAGCCTGGATCGAAGTACCCGCCGTCGCAGCTGGTTGCTCATAATATTTGAATGAAAGGAAGGAAGAGATGATGCGTCATGCAAACAAAGAGAGAAACAATCCGTGCAGTCAGCCGTCGCTTTTACCAGTGTAAACAGGTTTTACTAGATATTTGAAGTTGCGGTCAGACCAAATATCAGACGTGGAGTAACACGTGGAGTAAAGACGAGCAAATAATATAGCCAGATTACGTCATTCGCCCCGTTGCCATGGAGATTTAAAACCTGAGCACGCCTGAGCTGAGCTCGACGTTTTCGTGTTTACTGGCATCCCTTCTGAACACTGCTGAACGACAAGAAAGCTCAGCTACAACATGGCCAAAACAAATGGCGCTAAGTCTATACCCTGGAGAATACGTTTACGTTTTCTCTTTATCACTATAAATTGTAAACAACGACATCCCAAGGGCCAAAGGCAATCGACAACGACACGAAAGTCACTACACTTGCTATATGACGCAACCCATTTTAAACCGGTTTTTAATGTCTGGCCTGCTAAGGTCAATTCTCGTTGAATCTTGATTTGATTCCTAGCTCAATAGCTACAAAACAAGTTACTTGTCTGTGACGTACACAGATCAAGATATCTGACGACAGTTGTGCTGAGCGTTGACTTCGTTGTTTTGCTTCGTTCGGGCGGCGGGTTTGAAAGTAGGTTGAATTTCTGTTAGATGGCAAGCCAGGTCGCTGCTCGAACAACTCCATGGAATATTGTGAGATCTTGTAAGATATTTCGTGACAAGGTATTCATCAACGGAGAATGGACGACTGCGTTGTCTGAGAAATCTTTTCCAGTCACTCACCCGCCAACCCAAGAGGTAATTGCAAATGTGCCAGATTTGAATCGTGTTGATGTCGCTGAAGCAATCGGAAAGGCACACGCGGCTTACAATGACTGGAAAAATGAGTCGATGCGTGTTCGCAGTGCTTTGTTGCGCGAATTCAGCAGCAGACTGCGTAGTAACATCGATGACATTTGTACGATTATGACTGCTGAGAGCGGGAAAACATTAGCTGAATCAGAGGACGAGGCAAGATTCGCAGCCAACTGTCTTGAGTGGTTCTCTGAAGAGGCTAAACGCATTGACGGGGACTTGTACGCTATCGCAGAGAAAGGAACTCGTCGACTGATGATTAAACAACCGATTGGCGTTTCAACGCTTATTTCACCGTGGAACTTTCCACTGTCCATGTTGGCGAGGAAAATGGGTGCTGCACTTGCTGCTGGTTGCAGTGTGGTCATGAAGCCGTCAGAAGAGACCCCCCTCACCGCACTTGCCCTGGCTCACCTAGCCCAGGACTCTGGTCTTCCAGCAGGGCTTGTCAGTGCAGTGACTTGCTCAAGAGACAACGTGCAAGAGGTTGGAGATGAACTAGCAACTAACCCCCTTGTTCGTGCGTTATCATTCACTGGATCTACTGAAGCTGGAAAGTGGCTGCTTCAGAAATGTGCTGGCACGGTGACAAGAACAGCCATGGAATTAGGGGGCAGCTGTCCCTTTATTGTCTTCAATGCAGCGGACATTGACAATGCTGTAAACTGCCTCGTGAAATGGAAATTTCGCAACACAGGGCAAGCATGCGTGAGCCCTGACCGAGTATTCCTCGAAAAAGGCATTCACGACGAATTCATTGAGAAACTCACCGAACGGGTTTCACACCTCAAAACCGGAGACCCTTTTCAGCGTGACAATGACTTATCGTGTTTGATAAACGAAATGGCAATAAATAAAATCGAGAGGCACCAGTCTGATGCATTGGCGAAAGGCGCCGAGCTTGTACTCGGTGGAACTCGGCATCCCGCCGGTAAACTGTTTTATGAGCCGACAATTCTTGACAACTGTTCCAGTGACATGTTGATAATGAATGAAGAGAGCTTTGGTCCTGTTGTTCCTATCATGCAGTTCGACGGTGAAGACAATGGCGTTTTCTTGGCCAATGATACTAGCATGGGATTGGCTGGTTACATGTTCACCAACGACCAAAAACAAATATGGCGCGTGGCCGAGCGACTACAGACCGGTATGGTCGGCATCAATGAAACCGCAATTATTGCTGAGTTCATTCCATTTGGCGGCATCAAGGAATCAGGACTCGGAAGAGAAGGCTCGAAATATGGAGTCGATGAATACCTTGAGATGAAATACCTTTGTATGGGTAATTTGTAGCTGTGTTAATAAAAGCTCAGATGTAGCCATTGGCAAAATGCTTTCGATGATAATAATGAATCATTTCAGTGGCTCGCCGGCTGTTTTCTTCCGTTATGTATCTTGAGAGCCGGCATGCAGGAAAAGACTCTTTCTTCGCGTTCTTCCAAATTCACCCAACAGAGTACGGGACTTTTCTCTTTATTTTTCATGCAATAACAAGGCTTAAGTACAAAATCAATATCAGAGAGTAAAATGGTGCTGATACTGGCTAGATTTAGAAATCACGATGGACGTGAGATTCAAAATAAAACTATTGCCGATCTAAAACGCGGTCAGAAGTACGTAACGCGAATGACCGCACGCTTCCATTGATCTTGGGCTAGGTGCAGTTTGTCACACATAAGTTTCATATGAGTCTTTATAAAGATGATGATGATGATGATGATGATGATGATGATGATGATGCAGTTCTAAATCTAGCAATGAGCTGACAGCACCACTAGTGAGAAGGCATCAGGCTATTGAAGTGTTAAAATTAAGTGGACTTATTGTAATGTACTTCAGTGCTGTATATTAGCACGAGAATGCCAGGGGTAGCTCCATTTGGGTTAGGGTCGGGAATAGTCATCCATCTCCTCGTTGGGGGATATGTACAATAATTAGGTGTGCACTGTACAGTATACTGGGGGACATCCTGTGGTTTTCCCCAAGGACAGGTCAAGGTGAAGTGTTTGGAGGGGTAACGCCACTCCCGTCCTGAAGTGCCCCTGCTTTGGCGTCCTAGGACATGTCCCCCTTGGAGCATGTTTCCAGTAATATATTTGAATTATCCACTCTAGAAGGAGTCTCCTACTGCATTTTCTGCAGTAAATACTGCACCCGTGCGGTGATGCGCTTTGAAGATAAGTTTTGAATGGGATTTTTTATATATTTATTTATGCATGATACATTTTAAACTTTACAAAATGTGCAAGTAACAATATCACATCCAGGAGGAGGAGAATACTCAGATTTTGAGCGAAACCAAGTTATCAAGGCTAAGTTTGTATCAAGTATTAACTGTTGTAAAAAGCAATAGTATCTCCGTTGAAGACGACAGCGCTAAAAACGGTTACCCAACCGTTCGCACTGTCTAAACATCTGGCTCACCAAAACCCGCTGTTCTTCAGTACCAACCCTGGGCGTAAATAATGAGCGGTCCCACAAGGTCAACACTCTACAGTTCGACAGAACACTTGAATGATTTCGAAACATCGCAAAAAATTAATCGTCGTAGGTTAAAGCGATCGTTACTCACCTTTTCAAATAACACGCACTCTTCGATGACGACTTAAGAACTGCCATGTGACATCTAAACAAGCAATATACGCAAATTACACCTTCGCATTATTTTATCTTGGAATATTCGGCACAACTTTAAGTAACCTACTCAGAGGTGGGTGTGTAGGTTCTACAATATTTTTCATAAAGTCAATAATATATCTGCCTGGAACACATCGCTTATGCCTTATCATTATCGAGTACCACTTCAATAGTAATTGAAATATTTGTGCCTGAAAGCAAAGTGGCTTCTCTTTGGATCAGTAGAGTGGCACTGCGAATGTGTGGTTTCATTCGAAAGAAGATTTGATCAAAGATGGTTTTCTTCCGAGCCACAACGGAGATATTTTCTGTTTTGATATTATTGTGGTCTTTCTCTGATGCATCTGATGACCCATCGGTGAGTTAAAAGTCAATCAGTGGAGTGTTTTCCTTTCTAAACCGGTGCTAGAACCCATACAGTTAGATGTAGAGAACTACAGAATGAAATCTTCCATCAGCGGCAACACGAATAGCTGGATGGCAGTGTTGACATCAGATAATTAAGTCTAATTTGAATTGCTTCAATGTTCTTGCTAATACCATACTCTCTGGAAGATTGTTCCAAATTCTTATTGATATATAGATAAACATTTAAATGATATAAATATAAATGGTAAAAATATAATATAAATGTGAATGATATATATAAATATAAATATAAATGATATAAATTAAAATGGAATAGATATAAATGTACTGGTGTATTTTTATAGACAATATTACATCATCACTACTAGTGGTATGATACTCGTGTGTTCAGGATAACTTAGAATGGAACGTTGATTGAGAGGTAATTCTAGTCAACGAATCAGACGTGTATGTTGCGGTAATAGCAGGCTCCATAAAGAACGAGACTCAGTCTATCGAAGGAATAATAATGTTGCAACCAATATATTCCAAGGCCGAATGTTATCAATATCTCAAGCACGAATGCGAGATTGGATAAAAACGAGGCTATGACGCCACTACATATGTTCGTGACCGTAGCTCAACTTTGTTACAAAATAATAATAATACGTGAACGAGGCTATGTTGAACATGTGTTCTTATTTCAGTCGTAACATAGTGACATCAGATTACAGCGAATATTTAACTCTTTCCTGATAGGTTTTCCTTTCTAAATATGGTTACTTGGATTCGATAAGATATTCCAGCCCTGATTTGCAAGATGCTATTCGAAAATTCCAATCATTCGCTGGCCTTCCTGTCACGTCCAAACTAGACCAAGCGACACGAGCCATGATGAAAGAACCTCGCTGTGGTGTACCTGATTCTGCAAATGAGAAGTACATATTTCCAGCCATATTCACGTGGGATAGAAATAACCTCACCTATCGATTTTCTAGACTGACTACAGATTTGTCGACCAATGAGATAAAAGATATCGTTCGACATGCATTTCAAGTTTGGAGTGACGTCACACCATTGAGGTTTAAAGAGATCGTCAGCAAAGATTCAGACTTCGAACTTGGGTAAGATACTTCCGGTAGAGTAGAGGTATTGAACCATACTACAACATAGAATATAATTAACAATTTAATAAAACAATCATTCATTTCCAATTGTAATGTACATTATCTATCTATAAATTTGATTGAAATCATCCAATAAGTACAAAACTGCTTGTTAAATTAGGAGACTTGACGATGTAGCGAGGCTATCTCGCTTTGATGTTACACGTCACGTTGAGGCGAATTTGCCGCCTTGGCAGATGGTTGTTGTGTGACTACTGTACTTAGAAGATTGTTGTTTTGCCATGTAACGTGTTGCCTTTGGCTTTGTTACGCACCATAGCGTTTACAATAATGGGAGCAGGAAAACGTTCGCCTTGGGAAACTGCCGCCAAAACTACTAGCTCACGTATTGACTTTCAGAAGTTAATTGTCCCTCAACTGAAATTTAATGTTAAATTTGTGGTTACTAGCACTTGTCCAAGACTGTGGCAACGGTGTCAATCCTAAGGATTTACGACATGGATTTCTATGTTTGGATTGTATTTCCAAACACAAATGACTTGAGGAGAACACGAGCTGAGCGTAAGAAAACACGTGCCTTTGGTGGGTGCATCTCGCGGATTTGTAAAACCCGGTTTTCAGTTGAATTTTCAAACACGGTTCTTAACCAATCAGATTGCGAGAATCGAAAATGTCATGTTATAATAATATTTCCTGATCGTCTATGGTCAAGAAAGTGAACGTACTAACTTTATATTCGCTTCTGTATAGCTTCTACGCAGGAAACCATGGAGATGGCTCAACATTTGATGGTCAAGGAGGCACATTGGCTCACGCGTTCTTTCCTCCGGATGGGAGGGTTCATTTTGATGACGATGAGGACTGGGTCGACAAACGCTCTCAAAAACGAGATCGCATCCTCTTTTTCACGGCTGCACACGAGATCGGCCATGCCCTCGGATTGAAACATGTGAGGAACCAGAAATCACTGATGTACCCCTATCAACTAAATTTTGGAGTCAGACATCACGAATGGAAAGTACCAGATATGGACCGAAGGAGCATTCAAGCATTGTACGGAAGTAAGAATTGCGAAAACTCAATGCACACTAAAAACTATTTTCTAGCCAATTTATTGTCTCAAGTATCAATTTGCTTAGACTGAGACTTGGTTTGGGGAAGAACAATAGAAATATTTATATTTGCCTTGAAATTTGTGGCTTACAGCGTTGATAAGTATTTATCTACTAGATTTAAGAACAATATTTTGCTCTCAAAGTGGAAACAGTATTTTTGAAGTGTGCATTGCATTCATTCCCAATCCCCAGCAACCTCAAGAGAATTTCTCCGTTTACCCGAAGATATTGTTGCATTGAACTTAGAACTCAGTCTAGCAGAATGTCGTTATTCATTCTCATTGTCTAGATCCGTTTTGATAATTATTGAACTAATGCGATCTCCTCATTGTCATCGGTTATTGAACTGTTTTGCCATACTTTAGTGCACGCGTTTTGTCACATTTAATAGTTTTATTAATACAGGTACACTGACATGTACAATGTACGTTTGCGTTTTGCATAATAGGTTTTCTTAAATTGTATAGTTTATAAGTATAATTCATTAGAAATCTATAGCTGGTGTATTAGTTATTTAATTTAATTCCTCAGTTTGACTTGCATACTGTATGCACCTGTATTTGCATAATATGAAAAAAATAGTAAATAAAAATAAAAATAAAAATAGCAGAAAAATAGTATTGTTTATACAAGTTATAATAACAAACCAAATAAACAAGGAAGAATTCGAACAGTGAGTTACATTATGCATGGCTACCAAAGTTTGACTTATAAACGAGCTTGGCTTTCGTCCTTCGGAAAATTTTACATTAGCTCATCATGGATAACAAGCTTCAATAATCCATGATCAAGGCAATGCCATAATCCCTGACTGATTTCTTGGTGCTTCTCTTTTATTTAGAAAACCCCAAAGAAGGTAGTACTGGCAGTGGTGTTGGTTCTGGCTCAGGGTCAGGAAGTGGATCTGGAATTTCAAGTGGAAGTGGGTCGGGGAGTGGATCGGGGAACACATCCGGAACTTCAAGTGGAAGTGGGTCGGGGAGTGGATCAGGGAACACATCCGGAACTTCAAGTGGAAGTGGGTCAGGGAGTGGATCAGGCAGTGGCACAACAAGTGAAAATGGTAATTTATCATGGAAAGAATAAGTGTTGAGATCAACCAAGGCAATATTTCAAACGTGACGGGGTGCATTTTACTCTGTCGTGACTAAGAAAGTGAATTAAGTCGTTATTTCTTAAATATTTATTTAGTGTTATTGCCATTGATTACTTGTCTGTGATACTTGAAATAAGACTTGTCGGTGGAAGAAAAATAGCAATATTCATATTTGGCGTAGTAATTTTTGGTTTACAGCGTGGACAAGTATTTGTTTCCTAGATTTAAGAACAATATTCCTTGAAATGAAAAATGTTGTTCTTGAAATGGGAACATTATTTTTGCAGTGTATGTACAGTTACAGTAAAACTAAGCTTTAAAGGTGGTTTTCCTTCACTTTATTGTATTTAACCAAACTCATGGTCTCTATTCCAGGATGCAACGACAAAGGAGGGAAACAATATTGCTTCGACAAAGCGAGCCTATTCAGGTGCTTATCAAACGCCCAAATAAGAGAAAGATGTCGGAAATCCTGCCAAACTTGCTCATAGTCACGCAAAAATATACACATTCGTGATATGGATATTGTTTTCTGAAAGTAATAGTACTTTAAGAAGTTTAATTCTGTGACAAAAATAATTGTTCTGCCAAGTATGATTTCCAAGGTTGTCCTTTGCTGTTGACGTCTGTGTGCACTTGCCATGTCTTACTTCACTCTTACTGCACGTCCAACAAAGCAGAACAGTACCATCTAACTATAGCTATAACTCTCTTCTATAGCTGTAGGTGATTCCGTCAAGACAATTTCCAACAATCAGACCGTATGGACTAGAAATTTCCTTTGTTGTTGACGTTGTAGTACAGCCTCGCCTGATTATACTTTAAATGCATTTGAGGAAGATTGTCACTTTGTCAGTGACTCTCAATGGTTTGATGCGGAAGAAG
The DNA here is from genome assembly GCA_900245855.1 of Calvadosia cruxmelitensis. Classification (NCBI taxonomy): domain Eukaryota; kingdom Metazoa; phylum Cnidaria; class Staurozoa; order Stauromedusae; family Kishinouyeidae; genus Calvadosia; species Calvadosia cruxmelitensis. Next base: position 9,327 of record OFHS01000634.1, read on the forward strand.
CACGCATGCAGTTGTCTCTTCTTTGAGTATTGAACAATAACAACTCTCGGACCGTAGAGGAACCAGGATTAATAATATAGACGGTCCCTACGTGAAGAGGCCGTCCCACGTCCTCTTAATGCACTTACTACATAAACTACGCCATATCACGGTCAGACGCGGCTGACAAAGTAACACCAGAGAAAGACAAATAAACATTCAATACATCATCATACAATACCACCCTGTTGTGTCCTTACCATACCTTTAAAGCATGATTACCTTGATGTAATTAGAGACATGATCTTGCAGCACGTTCTCAAAAATTTCACGCTTCGTAAGTATGATCTGGATGTCTTCTTCTCCTTCCAATACAGAATAAGGGCAAGCTCACATTTGAGCACTCCGCCTCTTGATAAAAATTAATAATGTTACGTAATCGTACTTACATCAAAGTACAAATGTGCGTATAGCCAACTACGCTACATTTACATCCAAATGGGTTTAAAAAAGCCAATAATTATTGTATAATGTATATGCTACATAATGATTTTGAAAATAAATAAAACTATGACTTAAAGAGCTAAAAATGTACATCTTGTGAAAGGGTTGGCAAAAATGTTCTTGTTTTAGCAAATCCTTCCCGGCGCAATTCAAAATTAATAATATATGAAACAAGGGACACTGAAGAGAGTTAGAACGCAATGATGAATATATCCGACGTAATTAAAATAACAATGATGACTACTCAATTTAAGGTAGGATAGCATATTATAGTATCTAAGCCAAAAAGTGTTTATAAAATTAATTAGCCATGCCATTTTCAAGCTGTTGTGATATGATCCGTTGCGATCGAAGTGTGTACGACTGTACGTGTACGTGTGATCTGTGTAGATCTGAACGTGTTCTATGTCGAACGAGAGGGATCGTACGGAGAGCAAGACAACGGTGTCTTCGGTCGTGAGACGTCATTCAGGAATGAATATAATTCTAGATTACAATAATTTACAGGTGAATATGAAACGAGGCTAGATACATTGGATAGAGGTTGAGTAAGCGAGGCTAGTTCACCACACAAGCCCTTTTCGGGATCGTTTTTATTAAATATAGTAAAAGGATAGTTGTTCACGTTGCAAGCCATAAATTACTAAACCAAATAATTATTCTGTCAGAACTTCTATCTATAAGCGCTATAGCGTTGTGACCCGAATAATGATTCTCGCTTGTCTTTATTTTAAGGCCTGCGCTATACGTCATGCTATTGGAAAAATTACCTCTTGTACTATAGTGGTATGTAGCCTGGACACTAGCTACCAGTCCTCATTGCCTGATTGCATGCTGAACTTGATATAAACGTCTCGTTCCTGCGTTAAGCATTGGGAACGTAAAACCTCTCTATCAGGACGAAAAAATCCACAAACATCGCAAAATCATCATAAATGTCGACTAGGGCATGCAAAGAAATGGTTCATTGTGAGGGAGACAAAGACGGCAACGACCATAATCTCTATTCAACGTTTTGCGTTTTTTTCGACCAGAAATCGAGAGCCACAGAACGAGAAGACTATACATTAAAAATCACTCGAACAATTAACCATGGGAACAAGTTCATACATGTTTATTGCCACATAAGTATACAATTTCCGATGTATTAATGTATGTCACACATGTGTAAAAGCTACACGTATATAGCCTGCTACATGTGAATTCTTTATTTTGACTTTTGTTGAATAAAGACACATACATACATACAAACGATGCTATGGGTTATATTAGTGAGGCAACGTAATGATATCACACTGCATGATATGCATACTCAATCCTCCGTGATTTCAAAATTCAAGATCACTAAATAAACACATGCACAATAAAATTGATAGATTCATGTTGTTGTTGTTGGCACAGGATGATAATTAAAGTTGTCTTTATTTAGCAAACAATAATTTAGTGGGTGTTGTTGACAATATCGTCTTGATTGGTCCTTATACCGTAAGGTCACTCATTATTACTTACAAAACACCGAAAAACAAACCTCAAACATAAACGATTTACAAAGTGAATTATTCGTTAAATTCTCGAAGTATAGATCCACCGATATGCCTTCATTCTGGAGTACATAGAACGGAAATACAAGTGACAGGAACAGAATAAGTTTCGTTCGTGTGCAATTATGAAGTCCTTCGAGAGCGCTCTCGACAATTTATCACATCATTTGCAATAAGTATCGTACTTCGTCACATCTGTGCAAACAAATCTTCTAAAATGCTTTATTGACGTAAGATCGTCTTGTTCTGTTTGCACTCCTCCTGAAACAACAAGTAATCATCAACACGTGGATGCTATAACGTAGACGGGTGCATTATGATATTAACGAAGGGGGTAGTGATTAAGAACGGACTCTTATAATACGAATGTGATTAAGAAACATGACGTCAATGAAGATTCCGTTTAGCACTAGTACAATAATTAGTTAGCTAGTTTCATACCTGCCAGCACGTAATACACCAACTAAATTAAATTGTTTCCATTAAACGTTGCTTCATCAAGGTACAACATTACCCCCGTCCATGCATACCCTTTGCCTAGTACACGATAGGTTTAAAAGCGCTAGCAGCCCCACTGTGATTACTTCTGCTCAGTAAGTACACGCATTCTAGCCAAGATGAAGACGATTCAAGGACTTCTGTTTGTTGTGTTGGTGGCACTGATTGCTGCTAACCAAGACGCCGATTCTAAGGTAAACGTTCTTGTGAATTTCTTGTCTCTCTGCACGTCACATCACAGCAAAGGTGCAAGTCGGTATTTGTATGATTTAATCGATCTTTTATTAAACCCGCTGAAACATTAATCTTCCTTCGGTTAAACGCATCTCATTCCTATTCGTTATGGAGTCTGCTACCACCGCAACAAATGTAATACTGCACTGTAGGTACATATGCTTCGTCAGAATGACATTTTTCAGACTCAACGATGTATCCAAAATAAAAATTAGCTGTTTTATGTAACATAAAAGTCCGTGTATATATGATAGACAAATCATTTAAATAAAGCTGATAGGGAAATTTATTAAAACAATAGAGAGGTCCGATGTTTGAAATTATTTTAGTGATTAGAAATATTGCAATCTTTTACTTTTCAAGTGTTTTACTGTAATGTATTCTGTGAACTGATGAAGTAGCTTGATGCTTGGGTGGAAATTGAGCATTGTTTTGCCCCAAGATCATAAGCAGAATATGACTTTCATTATTACTCCATCACATGCTTGCGATAAATGCGATGGTTCAAGTTTCTTGTTTACTTTTCTTGTTATCTTGTTGTTGTTTTTCATAGCAATATCCTTCTCGGATTGGTTACATGGCTGATGAAGGCAAGTTGTCAGATAGGCAGGAAGACCATTAATTTAATGTAATATACAACATACAGGCTATTTTGGTGACACTGATGTTCTGTTGGTTAGGCAAACGCAGACTTGGATTTAAACAACACTGAGAGTGCGCGCAACTGCGAGGAGCAATATCACTTCGTGATAAAATTTTGTACTCCTTTTCCGGCTGAGAATCATTAAACTCCTTGGAAAATGACGAAATTTTAACAGACTATACTAAGTCTCGCCGGATAGGTTAATAAATCTTAGAAAATATTAAGATAGTGAATTCAGAACCTCGGAAGAGACTCACAAATCTATAAAATTAATCAGCAAATCATCACTGTGGAAAGAGTAAAAAATTGCAGGAAGAAGATACAATATAAAAAGTCTCCTACACAGCAACCGTAGGACTAAACAATACTTGAATGCCGACAGTCCTATACACGAAGACCGGCATCCCACTTCCTCTTAATGCACTTGCTGCATAAACTACGCCATAAATCACTTTCAGACGCGGCTGCAATAGATGTATCGATGGGCTGCGATTGACTGATTAGCTTTGTTCTAGTTCTTCTCGATCATGTTTCAAACTTTTAAACTCTCTTCTATGATTCCCAAATATACTGCAGAACTACAATCAGGGTGATATTTTACAATTTTATACTACGCAATTTGAATCTGGTTCAGAGTTGTTCTCTATCAGGTTATGTCTGTGTTCAACCAACTCCGACTTGAATGTGCAACATCCTACAGCCTACAGGATTCATGGTTCGTATTTTTCATTCTTATATCATGTGGTTTTTTCATTAATACAGGAAGTGGATCTGGAGTTGGAAATGGAAGTGGCTCCGGGAGTGGCAATGGAGGCCCTAGTAAGTTGTACAGACTTCGGTTGCAATGATGCTATGTACACCTTTATATGTTTTTCATCCATTGAACGAAGCTAGTACTTTCAATACATCTGAAATCATGATTTACAATACAGTCAAACCTGTATTAACAGCCACCTCTGTAAAGCAGCCACCTCTGTAAAGCAGCCACCTGGTTATGAAGGCCACTTTTCATAACCCAAAAATGATGCTTTCTATAGAAATTAACCTGGAAAGGAAGGCCACCTGTCTATAAAGGTCATTTTTCTCAGGTCCTAGAGGTGACCGTTATAGACAGGTTTCACTGTACTTAAGACGGTCTTACAAGACACCGCAGTATAATCATAATGATCCTCTTGAGTTATAGTAGCATTGCTTTATATTTAATACCGTTCTATAGGTGCCTGGTTTAGAAAGAAAATAATACTATAACGACGAAAATCTAATGTAGTTTCGTGGCTGAAAATGTGAACTGAAATGTATGTTAAACTGCTATAGAAATCTGTTCCGTTGAGATTTAATGTCTAAATGTAAAACGGAAGACGACGAGTATACGTATAGTCATCACTTTGTCTCCAAAGAGTGAGTAACGGAATGTTTTTTCTTGCATCCATATCCTAATTGTGACCTACAAGGCATCTTCTTCCGTTTGTAATACGGGAGCACATATACAGTACAACCCGTTTAAGCGCAAATCGGATATGCGAAAAACTCGTTTATCTGCAAACAATTTGCTATGTACCGAATTAATGCGTACAGTACAAACTCTCTTAGCCGATTCCTGATAAGTGAGATTCCGGATAAGAGCAACGGATATCGTTTGCAAATTATTATTGCGCTTAAGCGGGTTACACTGTAATAGAATAAGTTATGATTTTATCAGACAGCTACATATGCATATTCTCTTTTTCCTTCCAATTGCAGAATGCCGTGATCTATTGGACATCAATACATGCACTAAATACGGTGATTACTGGCACTGCCGTGGAAAATTCTACAAAATGATGTGCTACAAAACATGTACGAAATGTTAAAAGATAAAATGGTTGAGCTGACATGCAATTCGCTGGAATCATCGAACCATGTGTCACTGTGCAGAATGTTCTTCCATATTGTTGTCTGTTTCGAATGATGCTGTATTTCTACCTTTAAATGAAAATTGAAATATAAGCAGTATCATTTCGTACAACAATGTTGTTTCTGAGTTTTTTAATCGTCTTGTTTAGTAACATTTGGATTCATATGGGATACGTAGCTTCCTCAAAAACAGAAGAGAGACGATGAAATACGATATACGAGATAAAAGTTTCACTTCTTTGTCGATCAGATTCACTTCTATGGGTTCAACGATACGATATCTCTCTCTCTACACAATGAAGGATAAAGTGCCGACTGTATAACACGTGGTATTGATAGGGACAATTACATCTTGTAAATACTAGGTAAAAGCTTAACCTTGACACAGTTCAAAATTCTAATGAATATTACAGTTATGACTTTCCTATTCTTACAAATATCAAAATGAATCATTGGCTACAATATTTGCATTAATAATCTAAAAAGTGAAAAACAACCTTAATTCGCTGGGCAGGGTCCCTAAAATACTGGCAGCGTTCCCTCTCTACAGAGACAAGCTTATCCTCTGAAACATGTGAGAGCGCGATCTTTTCACCAGGGGCGACGCCAGGGGTGGACTGGTGGGGACGCGTCCTTCCAGTTGAAGTTTAGGACTTGAGGTCGAGTTTTCAATTCCTCCAAACCCGTCAAGAAGCTCGCCATAGGGGAGGGGGATTTTGGAGGCGTCGTAATTACACCCAGTAAGCTACATTGTTTAGCATATTGAAGGAGACGTGAGAGAAGCAATAATGTTTGAAAATGTCATCCAGATGAAAGCAATTTGCAAAATTGTGAGGGATATTGTCAAACATTTTCGGAGCTTCGCCCCTCAGCCCCACCACGGCGCTGCCCTGGGCCCGCCTAACAGTGCAAAAGCGATCCCCCAGCTGTATTTCCAATCAGCTTTGGTCATTGCTGAACAGGGATTTTCGAAAACTTGGTTTTGTCGTCTCCAGATAGTTTAGGCTGGCGCCGCCATTGCTTTCACCTGTCTTATTGATCATGAGTCTTCCATTGATGACCATATTCTAGTGCAGTGGAATGCAATTCGCTTTACGTAATTGCTCGAACGGCCCGATCATTCATTCTCATAGTATGCTGCGTATATACAAAGTGGTCATTCTCTGCTGGATCGAATGAAGGAGCGGAAACGAGCTTGTCTCTGTCAGTAGTGAATTCCGTCCCAATCCCCTTGTGATGATCTAGCAACTACGTCAGAGACTAGCATTATCTCAATAATAGTGATTCGTCCACACAGCTGCTTGTCCTCTCACGATATCCTCTGACATCATCCACACGATCAACACATATTATATAATAATTGATAACAGACGGGTATCAGAGCAATCCGGCTGTGATGGGTTACTGTAGTTCTTCTTTCCTCGTTTTGTTATCTTGTTTCTTTCTGATGCATGAGGTCAACAGTAACATTTAATGACTCAAAATAAGCCAATTGAAACAAGTGTTACAAACAAACGAATCAGCTTTTCAATTAATTGACTTTTCTTGTATCATTAATCTGAAGACATTTTGTAAACATTGTTCAATAACGCTTGAATATTCTGTTTGCTCAACAACAAAAACACGAAAAAGTCAAGTAGTTTAGCAAATAATAAGAACATTTTCAAACAGCTCTTTTGGGATGATACTTTGTAGAATTTCTCAGCAAATATCAAATCGTGTATAGGGAGAATAGCACGAAATATCAAAACGTGGAAAGAAACAATATTTTGATCACGACCTACGTTGACAATCCGACAATGATCTCCCACTCGAAAACAATATTTCCCAATTTGTGACGTAGACATTGCAGGGTGCTTCCAGCTTGCTCTTTCGAGATTAAGTTCGTTTTCAACAAGAATCGTATTTTTCAATATTTATGTAAACAAATCTTAAGAAATTGTGAATTAACGCTCTTTGTGCACCCCCTGAACAAACAGAAATCCCCCACTAGACGACACATGAGTATTGCTAGTAGAATGCAGGAAATTGGAAAGGTGGAAGGGGGTTAGCCACCCGCAGATTTAGAAAATGATTCTAATCGAATATGTTTAATGCTAGTATGAAATCATCCAAAATATGGTATGATCAATCAGTAAGCTCTGATCCTCGTTTACAAATAAAAATTCAATTTTCAAGTTCATTATTTTTATAAAAACGCTACTCGACAATAAAGTGGTCGACCCCCTTTAGTAAACTTTATCAGAATGGTATAAATTCTAGAGCATGCTAGATTTCCTTCTATTTTGTTCTGGTACATCTCGCCAAAATGAGAACAATCCAAGGAATTCTTATGGTCGTGTTTGTGTCGGTGATTTCAGCCAACAAAAAATTCGACCCTAAGGTAAGGAAACATGTTGAATTTATGATTTTGACAAGGATTTGTTTTTCAGGTTGCCTAGTTGAAATCTATGTACCGCGATATACTTTCAACGACGGATGTTCGCTAATGCTATTGTTCTGCGGGGCACTGATATGTACACTCGTGGTGACAAGAAAAGTAGCGTTTGGTATTGGTAATACAGTGAAACCTGTCTATAGCGGTCACCTCTGGGACCTGAGAAAAATGACCTTTATAGACAGGTGGCCTTTCTGTCCAGGTTGATTTCTATAGAAAGTATCATTTTAGGGCTATTAACAGTGGCCTTTATAAACAGGTGGCTGTTCTATAGAGGTGACCGTTAATACAGGTTTGACTGTAATGACGACTTCCAAACCTATATATAGGATCATAGTTGCTAGTGTGTTAGTTCGTAGATAGGGAGAAATGGTTGAATGATTCACATGGCTTTTGCCAGAGCTGGACAGTATACAGGACCACTGTATCCAATAGGCTCTCAATACAAGTGTTTGAGGCCCTCAGCTAGGAAAGGCCGTTTTCAATGGCAATTTTCAATATTCAACTGTACAGCATCTAGATTTAGCAAAATGAAATAATTTTTAGAGTGAGGCATTGAATTAATCCATCTATTTTAGTTGGTTGCAGGCATGAGCATGACATGTCAAGTAATGAAATTTTAAGAGAGCCGTCAGTTTCTGAGTATCTTATTATCCTGTACTTTCCGGATAACTTACAAAAGTAATTCTGGTAAAAATGTCTACTTCAATTTAATTAGTTTCGATAATATTGAAAACTACAAATTACTCTAGAAATATTATAATACTTGCTACTAAATTTATCTATAGATATTTTCAAATTTTAATTATCCTTGTATTTCTCGCTATGAAGTACAAGGCGAGGTCCTTTCAGACATTTAATAATCGTAATGATAATGATTTATTTCCTCTATAGCGCTTTTTACAACAACAGATCAAAAGCGCTTCACAATGATAAAATAACAAGTAACAAGCAAGCTCCGAACCCTAATACAACATTGAGCTAATTACAACCGGAATGAACCAAAGTTTAAAATAATTAATACAATAAATAAGCTAAAAATGTTGATTGAAAGATAAGCCTTTATTTGTTTTTTAAAGCTGTCAATTGATGTTACGTTTCTTATTGCCATCGGCAATGCGTTCCACGGCTGTGGTGCCGCTGACTCGAATGGGCGCCAACCCAACGTAACAAGTATCTTCCTCTTGGGTGGCATAGCAACCATAGCAGCCATCTTCCGCTACGTGAAATTATTTTGTCTATATTTTTCATAGCAATTTCTGCATCAATATGGCTATCTCGATGATACAAAATTCTCTGCTGGAGATGTAACAGATGCTGTCAAAGAATTTCAATCAATGGCACATCTCCCTGAAACAGGACAACTCGATGAAGCAACAGTGGCGTTTATGAAGAAGCCTCGTTGTGGAATTCCAGACAAAGGCAACTCCAACACCAAATTTGCTTACAGAAAATGGGACAGCAACGACTTGACGTATTGGTATTCAAAAATAACTTCAGATCTTCCAGAAGATAAAGTCAAGGAAATCATCAAACACGCCTTCCAAGTGTGGAGCGATGTTACACCTCTGAAATTCACAGAAGCCTGGGACAATAAAGCTACTTTCAAAATAGGGTTAGTTGATAGCCTGTAGCCTATCCAGCAAGCAAAAGACGTCCTAGAACGTCCCATGGACGCTCTCACGACGTTTGGACGTTGTAAAGACGTCTTGTGTATACTGGGTAGCATTCTTCCGCACTGCCATAGGATACGTGGATTGCATCATATCATAGCCAACTTCCTTCAAACTGATAACATAGTAGCAAGTTTCAAACAAATGCCAATAGAGTCCAACCTTTATTAGCAGTCACCTCTATAGAGCAGCCACCTGTGTATAAAGGTCACTCTTCATAACCCCCAGAAGACCGTGACTTTTTATAGAAATCAACCTGGACAGAAAGGCCACCTGTCTATAAAGGTCATTTTCCTTAGGTCCCAAAAGTGACCGTTATAAACAGGTTTCACCGTATTCAGCTTCACCCGATTGTTCCCTATCAATGACAGTGCTTCATGGTAAGAAGGCTTTAAGCAACAAACAGTGCTCTTTATTATTGATTTCTTTCAACGGGAGCAAAGTCATTGATCTCAACTGTTCTTGCCTTGGGCCAGCCGGGCCTTGGACTGTCGATATTATTTAACTCTTTCTCTTGTCGGTCTGAGGCCGCGATGGAGGCTGTAGAGACACTGCCGGGTTTGATTGTTTGACATAATTCATCTTATTTTCAGATAAACAGATAACTTATAAAAGAGTAATTCTGGTAAAAATGTCTAATACAATATACTTACTTTCCCTACAATTGAGAATTATAAAATTACTCTATAAACAGTTACAATGCCTTCTACTAAAATTGAAACCTGATCTGACTATTTACAGATTAAAAATATCTATATAATTATGTATGTTTGACATTATAATTGTCTGTTCAGGTTCCGTTCTCGGTATCATTTGGATGGTGCCCCGTTTGATGGTCCTGGCGGAGTCCTAGCTCATGCTTTCTTTCCTCCAGACGGACGAATTCACTTCGACGAGGGTGAAACGTGGACAGATACACGCAGCAGCAGCAGAACCAGCGACATGAATCTCTTCTACACTGCAGCACATGAAATCGGTCACGCCCTGGGGTTGAGTCACGTGAAAAGTCGCAATGCACTCATGTACCCATATCATATTTACTTTGGCGACAGACATGGATGGGCCGTTCCAAACAACGACAAATACTACATCCAACAGAAATATGGACGTAAGTATGTATAGGCTCAAAGGGATGTTGAGAATAAAGACATGTATAAGCTCAAAATACCGAGATACGATGACAAGGAGTGGCTTGCATGCAACAGCAAGAATACAGTAGATTGTAAAGTGAAACCTGTCTATAACGGTCACCTTTGGGACCTGAGGAAAATGACCTTTATAACATGTGGCCGTTCTATCCAGGTTGACTTCTATTGAAAGTGTAATTTTTGGTTATGAAAGGTGGTCTTTATACACAGGTGGCTTCTCTATAGAGATGGCCGCTAATATATGCAACAGTGTTTGGATTTAATTTCTATATTTTGCTTTGATTTATACTCTATTTAGTTTATAATTGCCGAAGGTAATACAGTACTGTAGGAGTGTCGGTCCAATCGAACGATGAGTCGTATCATGTTCTGAGTCTTTCACTTCTACGTATACTGATTGAGACCGGATAACTTTACATTACTTCACAGTTCACATGCAGCTTTTCTACAGTATGCTGCTCAAAGCAAAAGATGGGTTCTTTCTAGAGCAATATGATTGAAATGAAGTTGTGGTCTATTTCTACAAATTACATCTCTGTAACATCAATTTAATTTGTTTTAATATACATCTTGTCATTATATTTATGATTCATTTGTGTTAATAGCTAATCCAAATAATGGAACTGGGACTGGAAGCGGATCCGGAAGTGGAAGTGGTTCAGGAAGTGGAAGTGGCTCGGGAAGCGGAAGTGGAAACGCTTCAGGAAGCGGAAGTGGTAGTGGATCAGGAACTGGAACTGGAACTGGAACTGGAACTGGAACTGGAACTGGAGGCAAAAGTAAGTCCTTGAAACTGTTGAAAGCAATTTTTAGACTATTTACAACCACTAACCTTCATTTCCCTAAATACAGTGCCTACAGTATACCGCATCCTTAGTGAATGGCATTATTTGAGGCAGTATCCCAAATTCATCACCTACAGTATTAGTTTCAAATTTACTCTGAACATTTTTGATGTCGAATACTAATTCAAACTCTACTGCACGTATGACTAATTCTACTGCACGTATTATTAATTCTACTGCAGGTGACTAATTCTACTGCACATATTAGTATATTCTAATTCTATTACAGTCATTCAAGTTTAGCCATATGTAGCGAATATATTCCTGAAACAATCTGAGAGAAGTATTTCGCATCGAGATATTTGAATGTATCCGATATTCTATAAAAGGCGAGGGTGATAACAAATCTTGTTCTTCACGCTTGCAGGATGTCGAGATCTCTTGGCTGCTACGACTTGTGCGAAGTATGGTGATTATTGGTCCTGCCGAGGAAGCTACATAAAAATGATGTGCTACAAGACATGTACAAAATGCTAACATAGAATGGAAACGGATAGCTAACAATTGCATTGTTCATTAATGTTTCAATGAAAAATGTGTTCTAGACGGGAACTTGCTTCTTGTTTCAAGGGTCATACTGTAGTTCTTAGAATAATTGAAGAAGTTTGAATGTGTGTGCTTCTACCAGGACCAAGCAGAGGACTGTTTTCTTTCACCTTAGGACATTAACTTTAGCACAGACATTCAACTTCTGGTGTTTTTCTAATGGCTGTTGTCTCCCGATAAGACAATTAAATCTCCCAGTGAGATTTCAGCCTTCAACTGTAATTTCCCAATGAAATTACGTTCAATCAAAGTGACTTGACTCAAAGAGGACTCAGCATACTGAACTACCACAATAGTAGTATGTCTTCGAAGCAATCAGTGCCTCAGGGCAAGTAACAAATCTAACAAATTTTACCAAGTATATACAAAACGGAAATACAACATGATTGGCTAACAACTTTACGAGAATCCTATTGGCTATTTGAAATCATGTGATCAGATTATACACTAGTCTCGTTTCCACACTTGCCGCGTTCTACAATAATACTTAGGTTGAAGATGTGTTGTCTGTGCTTATAATACCATTACCAAAATATTTCAAGGTGTGTAGATAGATAGATAGATATTTATGTTGATCATGAACAGCACAGTAGAGTATTTTTTACAATTAATACACGAGTTGACTAAAAAGAAAAAATTCATGATCAAGGTCATCCCGTAAGCACTAACAGCTTGTTTGTTTGGGAGACCTTATACCTTGGACCTTGAGGGTCTCCCAAACAAACAAGCAGCGTTGCTTAAGGGATGACCCTGATCATGTGAACCTAGACTGTTTTAATTTATCCTTACCTTGTATTCATCTTGCTTATTTCATGATCAAGATAAACTATCTATACAGATTACATCATTAAAATATACTGATCTAAATAAAATAGCAAGAAGAGAGAAATGGAATAGCTAGAACTGAAAATTATCAAACGTATTGCGGATCAGGAGAGGAAAGAAGAAACAATTCATATACAGTAGATAATTAAAAGTCAGATGGACTAAAAATTAAAAATAAAGAGAGGATTGGATGAGTATAATTAATTGACGAAAGTTAATGACAAACGTAACAGTCACGTAGAGTACAGACTTCAAGTAGCTTTGGAGGAATTGTAATTTTAGGACTCTTTAGAAACCATGAATGGGCAGGTTGATATCAAAAGTAATTGTGAAGTTGTAACAAAAAGCTGGAAACAGAAAATCAGGCAGCTTGTGTAAAGAGGTGATCTTGGTAAAAGGCACAGTAAAAATAATTTTCTGTCGTCGATGTTCTTCTTGAAAATGAAAAATTATTTTAGACAAGAGGGTACTTCGTAATTTTTTACTCGGTGTAAGAAAAGAAAGTTTTCGAAGAATGGAGATCTTTAAATTGAATTGTATTCTCTAATCTGTAATGCCAAAATAATCACGCTGTAAGCCACAAATTGCTAAACCAAATCCAAAGACTCTTCGGCATTCTCATCAAACACTTACGTTAGCATTCAGACAGCCAATCAGCGCCTTCCGTCAATCGAAATAAATGTCTTGTATGATGTTGTATCTCGTAACATCAGATACATTCAAACCTTTATTAGCGGACACCTCTATAGAGCAGCCACCTGTGTATAAAGACCACTCTTCATAACCCATAAATGACACTTTCTATAGAAATCAACCTGGACAGAAAGGCCACCTGTCAGTAAAAGTCACTTTACTCAGGTCCCAGAGGTGACCGTTATAGACAGGTTTCACTGTATCCTAAAATATCAACGTACTTTATGTCACAATTAACCACGATTGTATTTCCGGTATTCTTTCGGAAACGGTAGTTGGAGAAGCAACCCAAGGCAATCTTCCAATACTAGAGTATACTGTATAATCTCTCAAAGCAATCAGCTTACATACATATCCTGTTACTCATACGCTTTTTAGCTTATTGTAATTTATTCTCAAAATTATTTTATTCAAGTACAAATATAATTAAAAACACTAATACCAACGATTAATCAACTTTAGCAAATGTGCTGCGTACGCTCTCGACGTTTCCGCGCTGGATGGCCAAGCTCAAGTTTGCAATGAAATCGACTTGCTCGTGCTACTCATTCTAGCGCCTAGTTCTCCAACGAAATCCTTTTGCTGATGGTCCAAATGCACTAAGGGTTTCGATAGCAATCGGAGCGAATAAGGCTTGGTCTTTTAGATCTTTGTATTTTGTGTCTTTGATGCAATTATATACACTGATTTAAAGCAGGCATCCAGTATACTTATTGATCACAATAGGGAAAGTTTCTAGAAACATGTTAAACTGTATATCTAAGACTTACATACGTTACACTCTCCTGCAGACTCAAGTTTCAGTTGGAGAAGGATCCAACTAGTTGTTTGTCTTCAGTTCATAATGCAATTCTTAAAATGGTTTGATTATATAGGATAGGGGAAAGATGAAATGATCGATAGCATGAATATATGATTATATCAGTTTAAAATATCACCACCTGGCCACGGGCAATGAAACTGAATTTCCTCCAAGACAAACATTTGTTCTTCTTCAAGTATCAACTTCCTTACAATAATAAGACTTGGTCTGATCAAGGTAACTATGGTCTGATGAAGAACAACGGCAATATTGAATGATTGATATTCTAGTGCTGAATAAAATGTTCTGTAAGTCGATAGGACTCATGACACATTCTACCATGCATGCAGTAGTAACTCATTGAAGATCCCGCGTACTAAGTACAGACAACATGTTCGGGGATGTTACCAAGAATTGTTCCATGAAGATTGTCTTGATAGGTTGTCACACTAAGCGGGGATAAGAAGGCAGCTTTTTGAATTACAAAATGGCAAAGAAATGATTTACGGTGACACATTCCTGTCTAGGACATACTGTACTTCCTCGTTGGAATTGGTCAAGTGATGATGGTTAAACCGATAGAATCATATATTCATTTATATCACATTATTTTAACGTCAATTTTATAGTCGAACCTTTATATATAGACATATATCTATAGAAAAAGATTTTAAATGGTAAATAATAGATTGTAAATAATGTAGTTATTAGTTCTTGTAAATATGATATTATGAGGTCAGTTAGTTTAGAGTTCACGTTGTTACATTTAACTGTTTATTAGGGACATTAGATTCGACGATGTTTTAATAGTAATTTATATTCTGAGCTTATCTAAATCTAATTTATTATTCATTTTTGTGAAATCAATGATATTTGAAATAAAATATTATAGTTAGACGTAGATTAAGAAGGAAGAACTGATTACAGCTTAAGTAGATCCTTCTTTCTAGTGACATCATTACTTTTCAGGCAACTCTGTGAAAAAAGCCGTGTTGCTTGCCTTTCTGTGCCAGTCCACTTTAGCCTGCTTGTTGCTATGCGTAGCATGTGACTGCAGCAGGTTCTATGTAATGTAATAATGTCTAGCCAGTTCATGGTTTGAGCTTCGTTCTGTTCAAATGAGATAATTAACTTGGATGGTCTTGCTCCTCCGATCCTTCGTGAGGCGGTAGCTAGCATGCACACTTACCAGATTTTCATTAAGAAATGATGATGATATTATGAACAGCTGAGAAAAGAAACGAGCAAATCAACACGCACATGCTCCTTAACTATCGCGTGCAGCACTGCAATTACGATTGCCTTGATTGCATGGCTACTTAAGCTACCCACTGAAGTTTGCTGTTACCATCAATAACGGTCTGATCAGTTGCGTAAATATTTATCCTTTGACTTCATCAGAGGTCGCAATGTTTACCTCTCCTGGCCATTAAGCGTGGGCTTCCTACATCATTCACGGTCCTTAAATACGATATTATGGCAATTACAATGAATCAGTTGGGACATTTATTCGAGTGAATACGACCCATCTGAGAATCTTTATGTAGAGGACCGTCTATCTGAGAATAATTGCATTTACAGGAAAGAACTGAGTCGAAGAAAACATGGCCATGTATTGTGCTGTGTTGTTGATCTTGTGGCTCGGGGAGAAGACGGCTGTTGGACTTCCAGCTCCATTGGATACTGAGGTAGGTGTTTAGTTAATTGTGCTTTTGGTGTTTTGGAAGGAAGGATATGTCGTATAATAAGCATAGAACACTCAATCTTCTTATTTAAGCATCTCTAAAATCTTTTTTCTGTTGTGAAATGTCGAAGTATACAGACATATTACATTCTCATCTCTTTGAGGGTTCCTTTAATTCAAGCTAACCCTGGTCCCCCTTTTTTCTTTTTTCCAACTTGCGCTGTTATTTTTTAAGTTTTAATACACGTTTTTCTCCTTAGAATGAAATAACATAAATTATATATCTGTTCAAAGGTTCATACTTATTGTCTATTGATAATAATCTTCTTCTCACTAGCATTGATTTAAATTGAACCCGATTAAATCTTCTTGAGCATTCGAGATGGATATTAATTGTTGAAGGAAGCGGCCTTAATCTTTCTCGTATATATGTAGACAATTGGAGTCTTCACTTCAAAGTTGGGTAAAAAGCTCGCAAAAGTCACTGGCAAACCCAGAGCAAACTGTTTTCTCAAGCAGCGCATAATCGTGACTGTTCAGCGAAGACACTCTGGTTCTGTAAATTCTGTCTTAGGAACTTGTCCATCCAACAAAATGCTGAGATCTTGAATCATAAATAATGTTGCAGCTTTTACATAGTATTTACTTGTAGTAGCATGTTAGAATAACTTTTTATAGTATATTGATACCTTAAAATGGGTTCATTTTATATATCGTCGTACATCTCCATCATAGTTTTGTATAATTTGTGCGATCTCGTCATGTTGGAATGCTTATTGGAGTTATATCTATGCTCGTGGTGCATCCAACATTAATCGTTTCTTTGATGGTCAATGGCCGCTATTATCTTGGCTATACTGTATTTATACGGTATATCGGTAGTTTGACACACATCGACATGTAGTTGCATCTGGACTCCGCGTGGCAAAATGGCACCCCCCCCCCTCCCCTCCTTGCCTGCTGCTGGCTGTCAAATCTGTATTAGCAGCCACCTCTATAGATCAGCCACCTGTGTATTAAGTCCACTCTTCATGAAACCAAAATGATACTTTCTATAGAAATCAATCTGGACAGAAAGGCCACCTGCCTATAACGGTCATTTTCCTCAGGTCCGAGAGGTGACCGTTATAGACAGGTTTCACTGTATGCTGAATAGTAAAATATTATATGTTAACAAATATATTGTGTCTGCCTTTCAGGGATATCTGTCTAAATATGGATATCTGAACTTTCCAAATCCGTCAAAGAAAGAGCTATCAAGAGCACTGGTTAAGCTGCAAACATTGGCTGAAATTCCTCGAACGGGAAAAGAAGATGATGCCACGAAAGCCCTCATGATGCGGCCTCGATGTGGAGTGCCTGATACCCCGATTCTGACACTCGAGCACTCTAAAAAGCCTGGTAAGGAACTCCGAAAGTGGCCCAAGACAGACCTCACCTATAGAATTCGTTCATCAACACACGACATGTCGAGAAAGGAAACGAGAGACATCATTCGCAGCGCATTCAAAGTATGGAGTGATGTGACACCCCTGACGTTCACCATGATAAGGGGGGATACGGACATCGTGATCGAGTAAGTATTCCACGCTTGATTCGCCAGATGCGGTCGGTCTGTATGCAGCTGAAAACTTTGAACGGGTGGTGTAATATTCTCTAGTAATTCAATGACGACACTACTTGGTGAGTTCCACACTGATTATTTTACAGTGAGTGGGGGTGTGATGTCAACCTCCATATAGAAACGAGGCTACCACATGTGGGCTTCAAGGTTCCCACCAAACATAAGATGTCATGACGACGTCATATGGACGCTATCAAAGCGTCTGGACGTTGCGGTTACGTCATAAGGACGTCTTGTAATTATTGGGTTATTATTGAAACCTTAAAACTATGTCATGTTTGTATTCTGCAGCTTTGCTCGATACGACCATGGCGATGGCAACTGGTTTGATGGCAAAGGACGCGAATTTGCACATGCCTTCCCACCGCCAAACGGGGAAATTCACTTCGACGAGGGAGAAAGATGGATCAAGCGACCATCAGCTGAGAAATACCAGGCATTCAATCTGTTCTATGTTGCCGTTCATGAGATAGGTCACGTGCTCGGTCTAGACCACTCTCACGACAAGAAATCCATCATGTATCCATTCCACAAATACTTTGGTCTTCCAAGATTGTTTAAACTGTATCAAGATGATCTTGCAAATATCCAAGGATTGTATGGCAAATCTGTCTTCTAAGGTTTCTTACAAGCCCTTTACTTCAATGGACAAAGTCAAATCAAATAAATTATACTTCAAAGAGATATTACTTCGTTATATCGTTATTAATAACACAATCTTAATGAAATCAATCTTCATTTGTGTCTTTATGATCAAGACAATCCCTCAAAAGTTGTCTTGTAAATATGATATGTTTCGTCAACTATAAAAATTTTGATCAGATTTACGACGATGCCTTCTACAGTATAAATGTGTCTTTATTCGATTGCTTTCTGGTCTACTTGTTTGAGGTGCATTTGAACTCTTGGTATTTTTTCTTATTTGTGGAGTATCAGTCAAATGACCAAACCGAGTTCATATCCAATTGCGATACAGTTTGTTGTATACCCTGCCTTTATAATATCCTATTGGCTCATCCCACTCACTTACTTACAGATTTCATAACACGCGTGCGTAAAACGCTACAAAGTATAGCAATTATTTTTCATCCAGAAACAAATCAAGTAACACTTATAATACAGTATTTCATAGTATTACGCCATGACCCATTTTACAAAGATTTTAAAGCCACATTCTGACAATATACATTCTGCATGCACTGATAAGCAATGCAGTCCATATCCCCAACAGAATTAGTTTATATATTTTTGCGATTTCTTTACAAGCACTACACACTATACAGTCTCTAGAAACTTTTCAGTTGCATCTCAGAATTCACATAGTCTCCACCAATCTTGATTCCAGTTGAACTTGCACATGTTCTACACATCTCCTGTGGTGTCATTTGCCAGTCTCTCAGGTACATCTTCGACATGATTTCTTACAGTTCTTTTTGACGTAATCATTAGTATTGCAATAGGATGTCCACGTCGAACATTGCGTATCCTGATCAGCGCATTCTGCAAAATTTAAACAATATTCACATTGGAACCCTTTAAAATATTAGTAAAAGATAGAACTTGCGTTTTGCATGTGAATTTTGTTGCCGCGCGTAAAGCCTGGTTTCCATTTGAATCGGGAGCGCCGCAACGCATTACACCGCCGGTGCGCTCCCGATTGCTCCCGAAAATTCAACACGATGAAAAATCGCCGGCTCCTTCCGATTAACTCCCGATCTCCCGATGCGCGGTTTCCATTTCACCGCAAGGAGCCTACGAAAATCGGCGGGTGCTCCCGATTCAAATGGAAACCAGGCTTAACCAAAATGAGCTAACAGCTCTTTTACAGTGGGATGAATTTTCTTACATACTGTACATACAACCTAATATACAATACTTTGTAACTTTACAAATTGCTAGACAAATACAATCATAATGTAGATAGTTAATCTTGATGAAAATTTCCGGTACATTATAATTAATTTCTATACAATCGAGAACTATAACAGTACTCTAAAAATTTACAATAATTTCTAATAAGCTTACTATTAATGTAAAAACCTGACCTGACTATTATTACGTTATATTGATAAGTACAAAACTTACTTCTTCTGCCAGTTGTTGTAGTCCCAGTGGCTGCAACATAAGAATAGCAAACAGTCATTCGATTTTAGAATAGTTTTACTGCAGGTAGTCTCTAAAGACAGGTGGTCACTTAAGACAGGTGGTCTCTTCAGGAAGGTGGTCTCTAAAGACAGGTGGTCACTTGAGGCAGGTGGGCATTTGTTTAACACGAACCCGCGAGCAGCGCAAGAGATATCACCTCGACAAATTGTAGCTGAACGATGATTTGTTTATTCGTTGTCACAGCGCGTCAAGGTGGGATGGCTTCACAGCCGGACCCACTGCACGTGACCTGACTCATTACAGGCTTACAGCATTAAACAACCGGCATCAATCTATTGCTAAAAAATGTATAAACGATTGTTGGATTTATTACCTCCGTATATGACTTGAATGTTGTATTTGTCCGTGTACGGCAGTCTGAAATTGTATCTGTTTCCAAAATCAATGTGGAGCGGATACATCAATGCTCTGTTACTCTGAACGTGAGGCAATCCAAGGGCGTGTCCTATCTCGTGAGCTGCAGTGTAGAACAAACTCGTCTTGCCATTGACTGTACGACCGGATGTCCACGTGTTGTCCAAATTGAAATGTATTCTGCCATCTGATGGATAGAACGCATGCGCAAGTGGATTTCCTCTGCCGAGAAATGGATACTGATCGCCATGACTACCCCGAAGAAACCTGAATCAAAAGACGTTTATGGTTAAGTACTGGATCATCGTGGTGCATTTGCTTCGCGGCATGATATCCTTGGAAATATTCATCATCATTATCACTTATCATTTATTGTGAACCCAATAAGCCATTGGCTTTTTCATGAGGCACACACTTCATAAATCAATGAAACGTTAAATAATGTAGGAAGCATGTTACAGTCAAACCTGTATTAGCGGCCGCCTCTATAGAGCAGCCACCTGTGAATAAAGGTCACTTTTCAAGTTTTCATAATCCCAAAATAGCATTTTCTATAGAAATCAACCTAGACAGAAATACCACCTGTTATAAAGATCATCATCATCAGATCCCAAAGGTGACCGTTAGGGACCGCTCATTATTTATGCCCAGGGTTGGTACCGAAGAGAAGCAAAAGTTTCAATTTATTATATTTTACCCAACCTTATGGTAGCCAAAAAAAAGAATTACCCAACCTCTAAAACTTGCATAATATAATAAACAAATATGCAGGACAGACAAGCAGATAGCCTTCCCGTATTAAAGATTGTTAGCAAGTGCATTTCTTCACCCATGTATTCACCCATCCAAGCATTCGTAGTTTTATTTTTAAATTCAATGTATAAGTAAGAATAATTTTATGTCAAGCATCGACTAAAGGAATCGTAGCTTGTAATTAATGCGACACAATTGAACATCAACGAAGGTGATTAAGATATAAATTTAACTTACCCAATTTTGAAGTCTGGATAATTTCCTGTTGTTTCAGTGAATGTAAGTGGAACAGCATAAGTCCATACTTTGAAAGCCAATGCGATGATTGATCGGATATCACTTTGACGCATGTCACTTGTATAAGAGTAGAATTTATAAGTAAATGTACGCTTGCTCCATTTATATGTGTAGCCATTGTACCCAACTGTAGATTTGTCTGGGAAGCCACATCTTGGTTTGCTCATAGCTGCCTTGGTCGCTGGATCGATGATGCCTGTGGTTGGAATATTTGCCATTCGCTGGAAATCCATCACAGCACTTGTCACGTTTTTGACAGAGGATCTTCCTGATCCCAAGTATCCAAACTTGTGAAGATAAATCTATAAATAAACATACAATGAAACCTGTATATATCGGTCACCTCTCGGACCTGAGAAATTTGGCCTTTATAGACAGGTGGCCTTTCTGTCCAGGTTGATTTCTATAGAAAGTATCATTTTGGGTTATGAAGGGGGCATTTATACACAGGTGGCTACTCTATAGAGCTGACCGCCAATACAGATTTGACTGTATCCTTTAAGGTCTGATGCCCATAATATATTATTCAGACTTCTATCTTTAGATAGGTTAAATGCTGTGCATGTTTCAATATTTATTAAAATAAGATCAATGCTACTTAAAATTGGCATCCAGCGAGGAACTGTATCAAATATTCCCTTGGCCATAGGCAAAGAAAATGTGGCGACAAAGTCATTCTGTCTCTCATTGTGCATCACGTGAATGTTTAGTAATTTTGCTAATAAAACAGTGGATTTTACGGTTTCCTAATATTTCCAAAACGGATACCTTCGAATATGTCGATTCAAAAATTGATTTCAATTGTTAATGACACTGCGATTTGCGCATTCGTCTGTTGATCTGAAGTAATTAATCGAGAAGGACAAATGCTCCGAGGCAAGCTATTGAGTGAGGTAGCCATGAGGTAATCTTACTTAAATACGGACGAATTTATATGAAATATCAAATCATCTACAAGAAATTATCCAAAGACTTGCCCCATAAACCAAAGGTAATTTGCACAAATTAAGATAAAGACTAGATTAAATCAGCAGATTTTTAAACCTCATTTAGATAGTCTCATACAGGTTAATAATAATGACAATAATAATAATAATAATTTATGTATTTAGATAGCGCTGTTTCCAAGAAATTGCTCAATAATCTAAATGATAGAGTTTGCGATCAATTTATATTTTAGTATATATGAGTAATACTCATCCTTCCGAAGTCAACATGTCTCACTTACCAATGGATCAATGCTTTGACTGGAGAGCACTGTGCATGGCACAAAACACAACAGAAGTACAATTTTCCACATCTTCCAAGATCAGCACTTGCTATACATGAATAGTAAACTGATGGACTTTTGATTTTCTGTAGAAATCTTCTGGCATGTGCTTTGTAGTTTTCTTAGCCTTGTCTTTGCTTACAAGGTTTTCGTATATTTATACTCTTTAAGCCATCTCGTGTGTTTTCTCAGCTGTCAGACTGACTAAGGTTATCGATATAAGGGGGATACCCTTCCTGCACAAAGAATGGAAAATATCCCATCTCGCAGGTTTTTTGTTGATTTTGAAAGCTTTTGAATACACTTTCACAGCCTAGAAATCGTCATTATCTAGTTAATATTTATCGTGGGTAGAATATGTAGACTGATCTATGCAGTAGACGGTGCTTGATAAGCGTGATATTATGCACCTTGTGCAGCTGTGTTTGCCTGCCTTTCGGAGTGATTTGCTGCTCGATAAGTATAGATAGCTTTGACTGTGAACTAAAGTTCAACATGTGACTCATATATCAACAGTGTGTACATACGCTCTACATCATTTCCCCTCTTGAATGCATTCTGATCCATTTACATACCATCAATTCTTATAATAATACTGGTAGGTGATTACATTGTTAGAACAAGGGGTACATATGCACTTTCCACAGGGGTACAGTTGTACGTATGTGCCCTAACTCTTGACTTGTATACTACTTGAAAGCCTGAGGGTACATAAGTATTTCTACCTCAAAACTCTGCACGTGTACCTTTCTGTTCACTGAGGTACCTGTGGCATCTGTACCCTTGCCTAGTCGAGCAAAATTGAAATGCATCATTGCATAATGGCAGCAAGAACAATTTACATGGAAAAAATATCTTTCTGTACAAGAAATAGTTCTTGTTTCAAGTATCATCATTCTTGAAATGATGCTTATTCTGGGCAATTAAGAACTGTTGAAATATTCATACTTGGTTTAGTAAACTTTGATCCAAAATAGGAAACATAAATTGTTTGCATTCTTCGCATTTTATGTATTCTAGTGTGCAGGCTACTTTTACATAATTACGCTTCGCAATCCAATGTTTGTGTGATGAATATAAATAATGGCTCATCTGTGTCAAAGGACGAAGCAACCAATGTCTAAATATCATCGCCGTTAGTCACCTGAGATATTGTCATTAATTGTTTAATTAACTTAATAAATCCGTCTGAAACCGGTTGGCTTCAGTTCCTGTAAATCGTATATAATTATTTCCTAACAGTTAAATTATCAATAGCGAACATTTTTATACCATCGTATCATATACTTGTGAAATAATTCAATAACCTAAACGCATGCATTTATAATGCTTTTTGTAGCCTTTTCTTTCTTTTGTTTAGCTGAATATAAATTTAATTAGTTTCCAAATGAAGAGGCATAATTACATAAACACGTTCATCAAAATTATCAATCAGCTTCATTACAAAAAGTTCGTGTCAATTAAAGAACTGGCGATTGTATGAAAGATGCTCGTTAAAACGGCGGTCGTTAATTGATGCGTCATGAATCACTTGTGCTGACATTATTGCTAATCATGCACTGAAATCATATTTTCTAGCCAATAATTATTTTCTTGTATCAAGTATCAATATGCTTAAGATAAGACCTGGTCTGTGGATAAACAATAGCAATATTCATATTTTCCTTAGTCAATGTTTGCTTACAGCGTGGACAAGTATTTATCTACTAGATTTTGAGAACAATATTTCTTGAAATGAGAACTTTTGCTCTTAAAATGGAAATCACATTTGAGCAGTGTACTGAAAAAATATTTTCTAGACAAGAATATTTTTCTTGTTTCAAGTATCAGTTTTCTTAAAATAAGACTTGGTCGGTGGAAGAACAATAGCAATATTCTTATTTGGCTTGGTAATTTGTGGCTTACAGCGTGGACAAGTATTTGTTTACTAAATTTAAGAACAACATTCCTTGAA
This sequence comes from Calvadosia cruxmelitensis, assembly GCA_900245855.1. NCBI lineage: Eukaryota > Metazoa > Cnidaria > Staurozoa > Stauromedusae > Kishinouyeidae > Calvadosia > Calvadosia cruxmelitensis. Next base: position 33,690 of record OFHS01000634.1, read on the forward strand.
ATGAGAAGTTTTGCTCTTAAAATGGAAACCACATTTGAGCAGTGTGTTCAAATCTGATCTTATTCTATTAATTGGTAATGATTTATTTAAAAGATAAACAAACAAAGCTGTGTAATGTAAGGCATTTCTTAACGCTTTCTCAAGCACCGTCTTATTTAAGTGATCATGTCTTTATATTTCACTGGGGATAAATATAGACTATTTTTCACAACGATGTAATTTCTGTTTTTAAAACTCCAAAGTTACATTAACAAGCAAGAGTATTCTTAATTTAGATAATAAATGTGAAAGTTGTACTGAGCCATTAATATTGATAGTTGTAAGAAGAGGCCTGTTTTAACTGTAATATGATTTTTGAAAAGTATAAAAGTTATGTTTTATCTAGTATTTACAAGTAAAATGTATTTTAAGTTAAACAGTTTTAATTATAAATGTAGGATTGGTAAAAGTCAAGAACAAGTTCAGAATGGGACATAATCTGATTGCTATAAAATTACAACGAATAATGAGGGCATAATATTAAGAATATTTTAATTCACATAGAATAAAAGCATTGAGCCTGCACAAACTTTATTGGTTCTGATGAAGAAATCTTGTGTTCTTTGTATTTGGCTGAATATTATTTTGTTTATTTTCCAAATAAGCAGACACAATTACATCAATGACTGTTTGAGATCGATCCACGTTGATAAATATAGATTGGACAATTATTATTGCTTGCACAAAAAGTGTTTTAGATCAATAAAAGACGAGAAGCGTGGGGAGATGTTTGATTACATGAAAAGGGTATTCCCTTAATGACGTCTGACAATCTTAGTTAATCCTACAGCTGAGGAAACAAACAAAAGTGTCTGGATTAAAATGAGGCAAAAATAAGGTTAACGAAGACAGTCGACAAGCATCAGGGACCTTATTCATGGACGGAACTAAATCGTAGTCTGAGACGAAACGTCTAGTCTGGACTAAATTGCTAACATCTGTATATGGGACTTGAGATTTAGTCCTGGACTATGCTTCAGCTCCCTGTCTATGAATAAGGCCATAGAAGACAACTTCAAAGCCCTCAACCACTATCTGCTTACATGAAACTGGTGGAATCTCTGCACTTATCCAGATGAACTCTCCAAAAGATTTGAGCAACCATGCAGACCTGATGGCTACAACAACAACAACAACAACAACTAGCTGCTTACCATGGTAAATTTAGCGATCTTGGACGATGCGGAGACCTATCCTCTTCATTTGTTTTGTGCTTTACAGTCAAAGCAATGATCCAGTCAAGGTACATTGCTTTAGCTAATTATACTTATATAATAATGTTGTGAATATTAAAATAAATATTATAGAATCATGTCAAGCGTTGAGACATTTCTGCATCAGATGGACACAAAGTCAAATATCTTTTAGTGATGTTGTTTTCTTTTAGAATATATTACAGCCTGAAGTTGTTCTCATTTTGTTGTCAATCTTAATTTCCATCATTAGTCATCATTATTCCAACTTTGAAGGCTTTGAGTTGATTCCTTTATCATAGGCAGTGCACTTTTCATCTGACATAGTTTCATGACGTCATCCATTTTAGTCACGTGATCATAATTAAATCCACAAATGGCTTAGCATCAGATAATGTTTTGTGCATAGACCTTCGTTTTAAAAAAGGAATGGTCAAATTTGACGGAGAAATGACAAAAATAGATTTTTGCCTTAATCCTCCCCTTCATTCTCTAGATGATATTACGTTGTAATGATACGTTTAATTGCAGGAGACATAAGCACACAGAGTCTTACCTTCTCCAAAAGGGAAACATGGGCTAGAGACCCTCTGGCTTTCAATGGTGCCACCCAATTCTGTACAGCAATTTGTGCCGGTCTTTATAACATGATTTTGAAATATATTGTTTCAGATGTTATGAATTATTCAAGAAGTTGTCCAGAATATCCACAGCCCATTCGGAGTTGTTGAGGGTGACCATACAATCTTTCTTACGGACGGCATAGAATGAGCTTTAAAGAAGAATTCGCGTGGATTCCTGGTATCTGAATCTCGGGTGTTTTCAGGCTATTTTATATATCGCAGTGCACGGGGCTAGATATGCTCTTGGCCTATGGAATTTCACGTACACGATTTAATGCCGACATGTAAAACATTTATGCATGCGTTGCTGGAATCAATTACACAAGTTTGGAGCCCTTAGCTCTCTAATAATATCATCTGCGTCGAAAGGATACAGAAGCTATGCTCAAGGATTCAATATGCAAGCGATGCTGCATCGACTATGATGATTGTACAACAGCCGATTCGCTTTCCTGGAGCTATAATTTCTGGAGTTTCGAAGGATCTAGAATTTGATGTATGAATGTGCTATGAAATTGTAAATGGAATAGTGGACCTCTCGTTGGTGCTTTCTTTCAACTGTACAAGTCTCCTTATGGTACCAGATAGATAGTACAGATACAATGCAATAACGAACCCACTGGGTTCTTTGCTAAAACTGTAGCACATAGTCGCATTCTGTGAACTCTTCAATTGCTGCCCTCCACTCAGCACGATTGCTTGCGAACTGCACTAGCTCCGGGGAGAAATCACAGCCACAGTCTTCTAGGAGCGACCCTTCAGGCGGACCAGTTGGGCTGAGCACTGAGGCCAGGAATGTGCGATGTAGAAGGCGGGAGGCATCCATTCGAAGGATGTGGCCAAGATATGGTAGGCGGCGTTTTCTGATGGCCAAGAGTAAGTCGAACGTTGGATGCCTGGCTTGTTCTTGTATTGCAATGCCAGTAATGGCGTGCAGGCAGCGGGAATTGAAAACATTCAACTTCCTCTTGATCACATCTGTCATCCGCCATGCTTCGCTTGCGTGGCTCAGAGTGGAGCATACCGCCAACTTGTACAGACGAATCTTCAGCGACATGGGCAGATCGCGGTTACGCCACAGATGGCCGAAGGAGGCAAACCGGTCGCTGGCAAGGGCCATTCGATACTCCACATCAATGGTTTCATCTCCGTCACATTGGATTTTGCTACCTAAATAGACAAAATCATGCACGTTCTCTACCTCTTTGCTATCCATAATCACCTTTCCTCTGCCTGAGGACATTCCTTCAAGCTGATGAACAATGCAAAATATATTCATTGATCGCATATTCGTTGGACAAGGCAGTCGCTCGCCCCGTTTCTTGTATCTTTCTCCCTTCTGTCCCTAAACGGCGATGTTACAATTAGATGGTAAGGGTATTTGAAATGGCTACAGGCGTATAGCATCAAATAAGTTAATTATTGTACTTGATAGCATTTATCAGTCCTGCGCCTCAGGGGCGGATCACTGTACAGTCTTCCATGAAGATTTATCGCCGCTACTTTTCTGCATTACATGTTGTTGACCAATATAACTTGTTGTGACCGTGTAGCACAGATTCATTTGCATATTCCCTCGCCTCATTTTAAATACATCTTGCGTCTGAGGAACATTGTTATGATCTTCTGGATAGTCTGTTGAAGACGCACACGCGAATTTGTTGCGAGATTGCACCCAATTAATAAGTTTTCTTATTTATGTGAGATTTCATATGATAAAATATAATCTCAGAAACAAACTTTGTTGCGACCGTTTCTTTAATTAAACATTGTGTCAGTAAACGAGCTATGTAGCTCCGATCAATTTACAAATTTATAGAAAAATAGACAGCCCTATTAAGCTTATAATTATACTGTATGTCGACGAAAGGTGCAGAATAGACTCCCAAGTGTTGCTACTGAACTCAAAATGCTATGCTACTTTATTTCGATAATATTGTAACACTAGAATGATATTTTGGTATATCTCTCTCTCAGTTCAGGTGGCTCACAATGAGCTGCTGTGACCATACAATTTAGATATACAGTAGATAGATAGATATTTTATTTTGATCACAATAATTTTTAGTGGACCCACTAAGTTCGTCACTGAAGTATATTTCAGATAAAAAGACAACTACTCAAACACGAGGCAAGAACCCTTTTAACCTCAACTTGATGTAGAGGCTCACAAATAAGGGTAACCCCCACACAACCCCCCAGACTCTACAACTAGGAGTAGCTGTTAGGCCTCGTAATTGTCCGGCCAAAGGATGACACAGCGGATGGAGGCAAAGGGAGCGGCGCTGGGTCCGATAAGGGGGTAGACGGTGTAGGGACAGCAACGGTCGGCTTTGGAGGACGTCCCCGTAGAGGAACAGTTCCTAACTCCTCATTATCCTGAAGAAAAGCAGGCTTGAGACGATCGATGGAGACTGA
>OFHS01000635.1:0-12234 GCA_900245855.1 Calvadosia cruxmelitensis
TCACGGTCTGCCCGACCATTTTCAGGGAATCAAAACATGACACGAGTGAGCTGTTACAAAACCAGAAATAGATATCTGCTCTTATTGGCTGACAATGACGTGAACATCACTGTGTCGCAGGACGATGTCGTTGGACATAAACGGCCTGTTTTGCACGCCTGAAGCCGCGTTTATGTCAGACGACAAACCGACAACGACTTTCAACTTTCAACTTTCCGGAAACGTCTCAGTAGCGCTACCACTCAGGCGTGCAAAACAGGCCGTTTATGTCCAACGACATCGTCCTGCGACACAGTGATGTTCACGTCACTGTCAGCCAATAAGAACAGAGATCTATTTCTAGATTTGTAACATGTGTGTCATGTTTTGATTCCCTGAAAATGGTCGGGCAGACCGTGAATCCAGATGTGCTCATGGATTCTGAGTTCCTCAGTGAATACACCACTGTCTATCCGCGCCAAAAAAAGCGGTTCTGGCTTGCTGAGTGGAGACGAAAAACATTTTCAAGAATCTGTACGCGAGTGCTTTAAAATGTTCCCGCTTTTTCGACCTTTACAGCAATCTTTTTCGTGTGGTGGTGGAGCCCATTTCCATTTCCCGCCTAAATTTCACCCCTAGTTGTCGTCTGGTGTCGGCTGAAACCCGACAGTGCTGGGTTGCCTTCAACCATGTCGTAGGCCGTCACGACACTGTCGCCACGACACTTCAACTTCCCGACAAAGGCGTTTATGTCAAACGACAATTGACGTGACGTTGACGTTGACGCGAACGACGGTTTCGACACCGACAAATCGTCTGAGTGGTAGCGCTAGTGAGACGTTTCCGGAAAGTTGAGAGTTGAAAGTCGTTGTCGGTTTGTCGTCTGACATAAACGCGGCTTAACACCTCATCATACTCTCGCTTCTTTGGACAACGATCTCGATACGCAGTAACCCTCGTATTCCACAGACTTTCGCGCGATCTCAGGAATTCCAGAAGAAAACTGGTTGCAATATCCGTCCAACGCAAATCAGTCATATTGTTAGATTCCTAGAGATACTGGAAGGCTACGGACGTCGGGCCGTGTGAGGGAAAGACAGCGAAATGGCCCTTTTTGACTAACCTCAATCCTCAGAAAAATATATCAAATGTAACAAAAAATATATGTCGCAGTTCCTGTGGCACCAGAGCGTGTTCGCAGTAAGAGTAACCAATTAACCATGATTCAATAGATATGTACACATGCGTGTAAAATCACAGATACGTATATGTTCGAATTCGGTGAAAAACCAATTTATAAGTCGTGTGGTCCCATGGTGAAATTCGCTGCCAGAAGCCCTCGCCACAACAAAGTCCTTCCACCAATTCAAATCTGGCTTGAGAGCAACGGATCTGGCATGTAACTGTCTGTTGTATTCAACTGTTTATTGTATAAAATATTTACTATTTGCGAAATTTTTTTGGGGGGTTGGTGTACCTGCAAGAACACGTTAGAGCTTTCTGCAGAACTGCAGTTTCGAATCCAGTAAATATATATTTATATAGATTCCTGATTCATTCACAGTAAGACAGTAATATTCATATTACAGAAAAGAGTCACCCTCATCCTCAACTAGTTTCTCATCGGATTTCGCCTTGTTTAATTTATGACTCGAAAGAGCATTGGGGGGCCGACTGCCCCCCTCGCCCCCTTGGCTACGCCACTGTACATACATACATACATGTTCGAAGAAAGGGGCTGAACAAAGTTGCCAATAAGTAAATGAAAGTTTATCTAACTTGCGACTACAATTAAAACTATGTAGATAGTGCAGATACCAATTACAAATTAAACAACTGGCATTTTAGATCATAAGATTATACGGCTTCAATGGGTCTGGAGTGCGCTTGGAGAATTGACCCAGAACAGGTCTGAATTTACAGGTGGTCCTTCGATGTAATCGATACAGTCCGTTGAGTTGACCTCTGCCCTTCTGTCAAATATGGTAACAAAATGAATTGGCTGTCATCATTTGAAGCGTGTGTATTTCACTTAAACGCTTTTCTACGATCTCCCTTGTTGATAGTTATTGCCTGACATTCAAGAAATTTATTCATCGCCTTATGTCACAAGAGGACATCCCTACAAATTGAAGAGCAATGTAGGGCCATCTACGAAAAACTATCGACGATATTCCTTTGCACTGCGTGTGGTAAATCAATGGAACTCTTTGCCAGACTCAGTTGTCAGCTGTAAATCTCTTTTTTTTTTTTTAAGTTTAAACTAAGTTCGTCGATTTATCTAAATTTTGTAAATGTTTTTGAAATGGAATTATGTTATTGCTTTACTTATCAAATCTCTGTAAATGTCTTTTGGAAGTGGCTTTATGTAAGTGCTGTTTACAGCCATTACTTGCCATATTGTTATCCTGTAGTTTTATGTTATATATTTTCGTTGTACTTTTGCACCATAATATGTGAATAAAATCGAACAAGCAAACAAGAATATCCCTTTGTTTTAAAAACCATCTGTGTCTGAAAATGGCTTTACGTTACACCGACATGTGTATTCCGACCACATTTGATGTAGAGAGTTCATGAGTATATATTTCACCCGTTGCAGGGTAGATAATTGGTACAAAACTAATGTTTAGATAATCGAGAACAATTAACTACAATCATTCCATCTATTAGTTCTCAGATTATGTATCAATTATTCAATATCAATTATCTAAACGCTTGATCTAGAGAAAGAGAGAGAGAGAGTAGTGTATTTCAAGACATAATTATATAAACGATATTTACAGTTGTATCATGAGGCATTAATTGAAATTTGAAATAAACTAAACGCATTCTTTTCACTACCGTCGCTTGATCAATCACGTGTTTGAAGGCTGGTGGTAAACATTCGATTCCATTATAATGTGTTTGCTGTGAAGGAATCAGAAAGCCGAATTAAAGTACTCACTGTAGACTAAGGAAAGACTTTTCAAATTATCGCCACAGCGTGAAACTCTGCCAGCGAGAGCTTGTGTGCTCTCTGTCTCCAACTACGGTAAATAGCTCTGCCTTGCTTCATTGAGCACTATTCTACAAATGTGTGGATCAAATCATTATTTATTTATTTATTTATTTATTTACAATGATATAATTATATTATAACTTACAGTGGCAACCATTTAGTGCAATCTGCCAGGCGCAATCCCAATGCATTTCGGTATAATTATGCTTTGACGGTTTCCAACGCAATCAGCCATATCTTGTAAATGATGGTCAATTTAAAGGATTATTCTTGGCTGTCAAAATTGTCGATTTCAGCTCGAAACCACGTGCCTAAACCATTTGTATCGCGTCATGCATTGGGACTGCGCCTAGTCCATTGGGGACTCATTCTGTGCCTGCGCAGGATTGTTATCAACCTCTGCGATTGCAGATACACTGCGCACTGTAGCATCACCGGTCAGAGACAAAAGAGACTGAGAGGGATAGAAGAAAACGCGGCGAGGGACCGCCTTGTCCAACTGCTACGCGATCCCCAAATATAATTATTTCACAGCACCGCCAACACATTGATCCGAATTAATATCATATCCTCCCTTTTCAATTCTTCCGTCGCTGTTTCAAAATCCTCTTTTGTGCCTTTATTACGGAAGAACATGTCTAAATCTCTGAATATCCCTAGTTAAAATTGATTGAACAGCTGTTAAATCCGTGTTGCCAAAGCAACGGAGACATATCTTCTGATGCAGCGTCACAAACTCCTCAATATAACCTCAAAACCACATGTCTTTTTGTCCATTGCAACCCAGAATGCATCGCTGGAGTGCCTCTTTTCCCCGGAACGTCAAATGCCAGCTGTTTGTCAATACAAGGGCAAATATATAAGTGATCATATCGTCTATACCTTAGCAAACGATTTCTAATAACGTTTAAGGTGAGACCATTCGTATGATGCTTGATGCAGGAGATATAGCGGAAGAGAAAAGCTACCAAGAAATGCGATGTAATTTGATTTGTCGAAAACCGTGCATATCAATAGTCCAATTAGCCTACTTTTAACAAACGGTTAGGCAAGGACCCCACAGCTTAGTTAAATGTTAAACTATGGTTAAACTATGCTACAGAAATGCTATGTTTCTATTTTGACCAATCTTGTAGGTCATGGATTAGTGTAGTCCATGGCAACAAGAAAACTGCTCACTCACATGACTTCCAGACGGATAGGAGTGTCGCATAGAACTACAGAGAACCCAAAATGTGGTCACTTCATCATGCATTCGTGACACATCTGTAAGATTCGCAAGTGAAGGTCAGAGCTTGTGGCTACGTTGCTAAGGAATGCAGCCAGCAAACTTCAAGGGCTGTTTCTGGCCAGGAGATATCTTTACCATGACAACGCATCTAAACAACTTGCCGGGCGAGGCTAACGCCATTTTCGGTTCTTATGGCGTAAGCCTCTTTCTAATTGACCACAGAAGCTATTCCACTCGCAACTATTAATTTCCTGTCAAATAAAACATTCTTTACGAAATTCTAGGCATGGTTTTGTGGGTGCTGCTATGCCTTGCCTATTACGCCCAGCTGAGTTATTGCATAGGCCAAATTACGCGCTACAAGTACTAAGACTAATTGATAGAAATGCAAAACAAGTAAGAAATTACGATTGCCCATAAATAAAGATAAATTGCCTATACTCCACTGATCCCGTGGTGTAGCGGTTATCACGTGTGCCTAACACGCACAAGGTCCCCGGTTCGATCCCGGGCGGGATCATTTTTAGTTTAAATTCTTTTTCCTAGCACACAATACTTTCGATGTGTATTAAAATTCTACTTTCAATATTAACTTTGGCACATGGCTTTAGCAAATATGTACTGTACCGCACTATATTACTTCTCACAGCTAATAAAAATAATTTGGTGTACAATAAAGGGACACTATTGTATTTCTTTTCAGATAATCATATTCTGAGCTGCATTTTTCATACATTGGAGAGTTATATGTACACAGTTTACCACGCCCCCTCGTTAAGATAAAATAGTGATGATGATGATGATGATTTTAGGACGACGATAGCAGATGCGGTCGCTATAATTGTCTTCAGACCCATTTAGGAAGCCACAATCACTTTGTCTTTGACGTCCCTCTATTGTATTTTCAGCCAATCAGAGACTACAGATTAAGTCACATGGGATTACAGATCGTCATTACCCGCGCATTGCAAACAAAAATGTTTTCTCACAACACTGATTGATTCAAGAAGAAAGGCAAGTTGCTGTGTGAATACTGGCTCACGTCAGTTAGCCGGGAGGGCATCGTTTGGAGCCATGAGCTTGTAGCCTTGGCTGTATATATCTTGTTGGATCCATGGTGGAAATGAATCAGGAATCAACCACTTCCACGACCATTATTTGCCCTACATGTATGGTGCATCTCCCATCTGTCACCAAGTTGTCTGAACATTGGAAACGCTTTCACAGTCAGAATGCCCTCTTGGAAAAGCAAAACAGGCGTAGCAACTCGGCAAGCGAAAGCTCCGACCACATCGTGTCAACGGAGGTGAGTACATGTTCAGATCTTTACCGGCTGAGTGTTGGTTGAGCAAAAACTGTTACGTTTCCCCGTGACAAATTCAACGACCAAGTGCTACATTTTAGCGGCACTATTTTACACAAGTTGTTGTGCAAGGATCAAACGATCGTGTTGTACAACAGGCAACATGACATTACTACATTAGCTATAAACATTTTTGAGCAATAATCCTCTCTTGGATTTTCGGCTTTCCCTTTGACCTGGCAGAAAATAGCAGTCGGCTTTTGCCATCCGCTGGCGTGCATTTGTGCAATTGCAACAGAGCTATACTTTCCACATACCAAACAGTGGAATTGGTAGGCTTATGAACAGTGTTCGGAATTCCTATCAATTAATGCTATTTTTCCTTAGATTATTTGCTTCAACCCTCGACGTTGAAATTCGCCCTTTGGCCAAAGCTACATGGTTTTTCTGTGCAGTGTAAAGTAATGTTTTGTGCTCTCGTAAAAATTTGACTCGCTTTTGTTACGTTTGGTTTCCACGTGGCCGCCAATTGCCAATTCTTGTCGCTGCGTGTGAGGTGTTAACTCGTTACTTTCTTGGCCCACCGTGTTCCTATCGGCACCTTTTCCACTCCACCTGAAAACTGTTTCCCACGTGTGATATTTCTAGTTCGTTGCGTTTTCATCCACGATTTGTCGTCCTTGTTTTTCTTAACTGTTTGCTGTGTGATGTGCAAAGAGCAACTTACAAAGGCGTTCTGTTTGAAGATCACAAGTCAGTCGATTTTGTAATCTCAGAGTTGTCAAGTTCTTTTGGTCGGAACTTCGCATCAATTCAACTTTGGGTTTCCTGCGCGCCTTTATTTTGGGATCAGTAAACAATTTGGCGTCGCTGAAGAGACTTGCTCGACGCTAGGCGATTGTATTGCAATCAAGACCGAATCAAGATTTCACCCACAAGGTAAACACGCTGTTGAAAATGACCCATCTTTCATGAAAGTAATTGTTATACGATATCTTTGATTTGTTTTGTCGTCAAACTTTTCAGTTGATCTTTTGCTGTGCTGATTGAAATCGAAAGCTGACACGCAACCAAATATATTTCGCTCCTAGTAATTGTCAAATGCTTCTGCCTTCGCGTGATGTGTTTTATTCAAATCTAAAAATGAGGATTTTGTGGTTACTTTCTTCCACTTTTGACTGTTCGTTCACAATGCTTCTGCCCCGTTGGAGGCCCTCATTCAAAATCGTCTCATGTTTTTATGGACGAAATCGACTGCTTCTATGGTCTCGTGAGAATCTGAGCGATATTTATGCGCTGTAAACAGGTATATATGCTCGGAAATGCCAATTCAACAGCTAGCTTTGTTGTAAGGGAGTACGGTATTCTGTTGTCTTACTGTGGAGCAAGCCGCAGAAGAATATTTTCACCAGAGATTCGTTGTTTGCTGGCCCAACTGTGGGATGATTTTTCTCAATTGAAGCGCGCAGTTTCGACGAGAGAGCGGACAAGTTCACTTTCTCGTGGACGCCACGTGCTCCTGATCGCCCGTTATACTTGGCGGTGTTCTTAATTTTATTTGTCGTGTTGCTTGCTCAATTGGATGAAGAATTCTTAGCCTGTTATTGCTACGAGTTCTTTGTGCTTTGGATGGGAGTATAAGCCGACAAATTTGCTCCACAATCGCGATTAATTTATTGAGAATGAACAGTAGGTTTCACAGCGATGCGAGAATATTTTTAAACAATTTGCTGTTCGCCTTCGACTCGAAAGGACGTTCTGAATGTGACTTAGCGTCGCCGAGTTCTGATTATTGTTTATTGATTCGTAGGGATTGGATTGGCGAATATTCCACGAGTTTACCGATTCTAAGATCGTCGGACCAACCAACTGCGATTATTGCCAAGAGATTTTATACTCCGATGCGAAACAATGTGAAGGTACGCGAATTTCGATGGCGTTTACAAATGAACGCCAACGTTTTGGTTGTGCTATAGAGTAATTATATTATCGTTTTTGAAGCACGTAGGCTGCGTGTACTGCACGGTCGCTTCGCTCGCTCCATCTTTGATCACACAAGCTTGAGAGGACGATTATCTATGCTGCGGTTTGCCAAATCGTTCGCTTGATTGCAGGCTAGGACATTGTGCTTTCGTTTTCCGTTTGCACTTCCGGTATCGTCATGTCAATACGTCAACGAGATTTCCATCGAATTATGACGTCATTTATTGGCTTGTGACACGCTTGACATGATGGATGACACGTTTGTCTGATCAGAAGTCAAGTTAGTTTTAATTTCGTGGATTCTAATACCGAATTTGTTCTACGTTAAGCGCATCACACTTGCACGTGTTACAGACAACAGAACAGAACCGAGTTTTTCTTGTTTCTTCAAAAACCCAGTTTCTTTTGTTGGTATTGAATGCTGGCCTAGATTCCCCAGGTGTTTTTTATCTGTTCGTCACCACCTGGTGTTCTCACACCCATATGCCCTCCTTCCAGCTGGTGAATATTCAAAGGCAATGGTTGAATGTTTTCAAAGTCTTTAAATGTTTATTCTAAGTTTCTTATTTGCCCTTTTGGGTTGTTTTGTTTGATGTTGAATGCATTTGGCACCTCTACTTTAAAATCTTGTTATTTCTCATCTGTTTTTCCTGCCTCCGATCCTAACTTTTATCTTTAAAAGATAATCCAAGATAGGTATTTTGTGGTCAGATGTCTGACACCCTTTTCTGCTTATCAGGTGGGATCTGCCCTCTGATTTACATACAAGAATTTTTGAATGTGCTTCCACTGCTAACCATTAAAAGCAGGTTTTTTACTTAAGGCAACCCTTATTGCAAAACTGAATTGTTTTCCTTGGTTTGTAACATTCTTATTTCCATTTTATACATATATAATTTAAATTCAAAATCATTTTGTGGTTGATTTTTTTAAAAACTTGTATTGAAGTTCTGCAGTGAGCGCTAGGCTTTTTGTTGAATATATGTTATGCATTTCTGTTAGCTTCTATATTAGTTTAAATATTTTTCTATTGCAACAGCCTGTGGTTTCACCTGTCACTCAGAGTGCGAGCAGATGGTAAGACCCGTAAGAAGCAATCATGCTGCATTACGTGTGCCAGAGTAGAGATGTTGCTTGATTGAATTTCAAATTTCAGTTATTTGACCGCCTCATGATTAGATTCAACTCGATTTTCTTTTGAAGCTTATCAGTAGTAACTCAATAGGACTTTCATGGCTTTGGGCAAAATTTTCACAAAATATTGAACTGAGGATGAAGTGGAATAAGCAGCATAGCTATTTAGTTATCAACAAGCATTGAAATGACAGTTTTGATAAAAAATTAATCTATTTGCAAAACTACCGTATTTGAATCATCTGCCAAGATTCAAAGAACAAAGAAATAACTCAGGTTAACCTGCTATTGACGTATATACACATTTTCGAAACAAGTCAAAAGTAGCAACATATAACCAATCAGAAAGTTAGTTCCTAGCGATCAACCAATCAGCAATCGATAAAGGTGACTTAAAGTCTGCATTTAACTAGTTTTATGAGCAGGACAAGGGTTAAGGTTGCATAAAACCACCAACATTCTTCTGCCCTTAGCCTGTGTTTGATTATTGTTATTGAAATTGGCTGCCTACAATAGCCAATTCTTTGTGGTTACAATTTATTACTGCTGCTTGAATTCTCATCTCTAAAGTCAGTTTGTTTCATAAAACCACTAACACTGCCCTCCCCACCACCATGTGATAGCAGCACAATGGGCTGATCACCAGGTGTTTTGGCTAAGCAATGTTGAACGCTATGTGACAGAAATTTCTATAGCAAGCAGCATGAAACGATTGAAGCATATGCGTACAATGGTTGCCGTTTGGTGAAACCAGCTGTCTAATATTGTAAACTAATATGTTTCTCGATCCAGACTACGGGTATCTGCTCAATAAAACCAAAGTAGGAAATTATGCAAAAACCATGTGAAAAGAGCACGCATAATTATGTTAAAACATGTTTTTTCATTATTTTATCGAAGCCACATGGTTTTCACATGTATGGTGTTTGCTATTTCACATGGTTTTTGTATGATTTACAAACATCTTTGGATTGGTAGTGAATGGTATTTTCCTAATTAAGTGGCGATCATTGTAGCAAACGACGATAACGCAACAATTGGAGGTCGTTGGAATACGACTGGATTTCAGATATGTATTTACAATTCAATTGGTGATTTCTCCCAACGACGGCTTCTTCTTCTTTCGTAACGGCATCGACTGTCGCGAGTCACTTCTTGTTGCAACGGCATTGACTGTTACTTTGAACTTAATCTTACGGTAAATTTTAGCTTATTTATACATTTTTACTACATCCAAAAGTTGATTACATATGTAGTTCTATTTTAAGTACACAGCGTAACATCTAAATCTATTTCGCTTCGTTTACAAATCTCGTAATGACATAATGTTTATTCTCGCAAACCTTGCTATTGTACTATTCACAAAGGTGCTTCACTAAGACAAAATCATTTAAGGTAAGCAAATCATTATACTGTAACTCAGATTAAATAAAGTTCATGACGTAACGATTACATTTACTGACACTATTCAAAACAATCATTGTATACAAATTCCATGGTTAATTCCAAATTCCAGCTAATTTATTATTTTTTACTTAGGTTGTTACACTTTGCGACAGACCATCAGCTGGACCAAGTACAGTTGGAGAGGTGCTTAGTCTTTCATCGTTAGTAAAAATTTGGTTGACGTTAATTAACGAGTGCTGATGATTTAAGTAGCTGTAGTCTGAAAGATGTTACTTGATTCCTCTATTCATTTTGTAAAACACTACTTTGTGATCAGATTACGTTTTGTATTGCAATACAATGCGAGAAGATATAAATTAAAATTGTAATTGAATTGTTTGTTTGTTCAATTTTATTCACATCTGATCGAGATAATACAATCAGAAAGTTAAATACAAAGTTACGAAATAATAATGTGAATATGGCAAGTAATGGCTGTACACAGCACTTACATAGAGCAAAGATTGAATTGAATTGTAGACCAGTGACAATTTACTAATATTTATTACATTGTAAGTTATATTGCTTGTTTTTATTCAATGGCTAACAAGCTGCAGAAAATGAAACCTGTGTTGTAGATAAGAAGAGAAGTGGAGTGATATGAGATTGTGGCAGATACGATAGACTTGTCGTGCAGTCCATCAATATTTAGAGCAGAGGATGGGATTGGTACTTATCAGCGGTCTAAATGCCGACATATTTGGTCGTCCTTCTATATTATGATAGCCTTTCAATAAGGTCCTCAGTCTGGATAGGCCCTTCTGAATGTCAATGTTCAAATATTCAAATTTACAGTATGTTGACATCTAGTGCAGTGGGCAATCAACTGCGGAGTGCTACTGAATTTTATTTTCTAATGTGCTGTTTGTGAGCAAAAGCAACATCTTTGATACGCCAATGGGTGAACATTTTAACAATAAATTTTACGAAAATTTAGCAACATTTTTCTACGAAAATTTCAATAAGTTTCGGGTTAGTTAATTGTTAAAAATTAGGCCTTCTTGGGTAAAGTGCTTTAGGCCCTCTCGACGCTTAAAACAGCACTAGATTAAGAATATGACGAGGAAATCCTATTTTAATTGATGGTGTTTATTTTTTCGTAGAGCACAAAGGAAAGCTCTGTTCACATCCCAAGACAAGTAAGTTCATCGTCTGTTATTCTTTTTCATAATGCGCAGGGCAACTTAGCCATCTTACTTTCTGTTAGTGCTCTTCGATATATCAGATTCACATTTTTCAAGATCGATATCCACATATTTTTCTATCGGTACTGATATACCGATATAGAACGTGTTACTTCCATCAGAGATGATATTTGGGATATTTAGAAATTCAAATAGATTAAAGTAAATGAAAGATCTAATAATGTACTACTGATATCATTAGACAATATCAACACCAGGGCATAGCCTGTTCATTTCATATCTGATTATCGAACCACACCATTTTCTGTTTCACAGTACAGTGAAACCTGTCTATAACGGTCACCTTTGGGACCTCAGGAAAATGACCTTTATAAACAGGTGACCTTTCTGTCCAGGTTGATTTCTATAGAAAGTGTTCTTTTGGGGTTATGAAGAGTGGGCTTATACACAGGTGGCTGCTCTATAGAGGTGGCCGCTAATACAGGTTTGACTGTATCCTGTCTTACTCTTTTGCAGGTATTGGCACCGGCAGTAAATAACCAAAACGGCTTGCAAGCCCAGCTAAGGTAAAGAAAATGAACATGAAATAGTCTGACTGGCGTGATGCCAGCTATCAATTATCACATGCAAACTTCTAAGCAGCTATCTTGTTGTTGCTTGTAGCCCAGGGATGTCTTCTATCAAAAAGAACATGGTGGCGGAGAAGAAAGGCGATGAACTGGATCTTATTTATGTAACGGATCGTCTCGTTGGTAAGCTAATTTAATTGTATCCTCTGGTAAATCGTGTGTCTATCTCTGTGGGCTACTGTCGACCAATGATTTATTAAACTGAACTCAAATTTAATTGTCTTAATAATTTTAAATGACCTTGTATCTATATTTGGCCAAGACAACAATCTTGCTAGTATATGATTTTCAAACCCTATTATAGTTTATTATAATTTACTGCATTATAATTAATTATAATTTATTGCATTATAATTTATTATAATTTACTGCATTATAATTTA
>OFHS01000635.1:12391-37952 GCA_900245855.1 Calvadosia cruxmelitensis
ACTGCATTATAATTTATTATAATTTACTGCATGATAATTTATTATAATTTGCTGCATTATAATTTATTAAAATTTACTGCATTATAATTTATCATAATTTACTGCATTATAATTTATTATAATTTACTGCATTACAATTTATTATTATAATTTACTGCATTATAATTTAACATGTTTCATATCTATATGACATTTGATTAACTTGCAGCTGCCTTGCAAATTAATTTGTATGTGCTGTTTCTGGTGTCTTTTGCCACACAACTGGTACACAACCAAATCTGCTCTCTGGCCTTGATAGTAGTTGATGTGACTAGTCCCCTACTTATGAACGTAATTTGGTCAGTTTTGTAGCTATATAGCCACATTAGGCCATGGTCAAAACCCGGTTTATATGCCCAGTTGCTTGTGCAGTAGATGTGTGGGATATTAAGCATGTTGCGACATTATAAAAATGTGAATTAACAGAACAAGTATGACAGCCAACCAATGGGGTGGCATTATTCCATGGGGGTGTTATTTTAACTGGGGTTCGACTGTGTAATGTGTTATTGATTACCAGCTGACCAATTAGGATGTTTTGCAATTAACTCTGACGAGACACCAGTAAGTGACATGTCATGCTTGTTCTTTTCTTTAGTCATGTCATTTCCAGCCAACGGCATGGAAAGTATTTACCGTCAAAAGCTCTCCAATGCCAGCGTCGCATTGAAAGAAAAGCACAAAGAAAATTATATGATATTCAACGTATCTGAAAGGAGATATGATTTATCAAAAATCAACAATCAGGTAATAGCAAGGCATGGCCGGTTTTGCCGTTGCTCGTTGTTGGCTTTTGTGTAGCTCACTTGTGAAAAACATGTACTGTATGCCAGAGTTTGTATTTAAGTCGTCCCCATTTATATATTGCACCTTGATTTAGCAGCATGAATAAAAGTAGTGCGAAGAGAATGGCTTGATAATCAATAGCTTATAGTTGCTTGAATATTTAGCACTATCTGCACGGGAATATAATCGCATCATCACCTGATTCTCTCGTATGCTGTCGATCATTATCATTATTTAAGTTTAAACTGAAGTCTATTGATCTCTCTAAATTCTGTAAATGTTTTTAATTTGGCTTTATGTAAGTGCTGTGTACAGCCATTACTTGCCATATTCACATGATTATTCTGTAACCTTGTATTTAATTTTCTGATTATATCATCTTTGTTGTGAATAAAATTGAACAAACAAACAAACGTATTTCACCTGCTTTTTGTTAATTTATTTCAATTAGTTTTAATTATTTTTGCAGGTACTTGATTTTGGTTGGCCCGATCATCTGGCGCCTCCCCTTGAACGGCTCTTGAGGTAACACAACCGCTTGCATAACGGTATTAACAACCTTCACCTCTTCTCATAATCCGATGTTAATGATAATCTCACGTTTGAGCATTTTACCTCTTTAGTCAATAATTGAAATCAATCGTCCTTACACACTGTGACACAAGTATATGGTATACCACAGCTACAGTTTTATTTGATGTTCTAACAAAAACAATACGTGTATAAAAAGTTTTATTAACCCTTGTCCTGCTATTGACATGTATACACGTTTTCGAAACATTTCAAGAGTAGCAACATGTAACCAATCACATAATTAGTCCCTAGTGATCAATCAATCAGCAATCGATACAGCGACTTCAAGTCTTCATTTAACTAGTTTTATGAGCAGGATAAGAGTTAAAAACCAACTACATTCTATAAAATGGATAAACAACAAAATAGGGATGACTCGAAGGTGAATATATATTTTTTCTTTGTTGTAATTCAGCTTAAATAGGAAAGCAGAAACCCCACCAGCAAGGGTCTAGGGGTTACAGTCCCCTGTTGGGATAGGTTGACTCCTCTTCAATGGGAATGACTTATGCTTTGTTCATTAAACTATAATTACTGGTGCAGTTAATTAGCTATTCTGTTTTGTTTATGATTTTATCTGTAATTTGGAAACTTCAAATTCTTCATAGAACTTCAGATGCCAATTCTGGTAAATTTTGTTTGTTGTGGTTAGAAGGTAATTAATTTACTGATATATTAACCCTTGTCATGCTATTGACGTGTATACACGTTTTCGCAACAAGTCAATAGTAGCAACACATAACCAATCAGATAGTTAGCCCTTAGCAAGCAACCAATCAGCAATTGATGAAGCGACTTCAAGTCTTCATTTAAATAGTTTTATGAGCAGGACAGAGGTTAATGAACCCGTTTTACTGTAATACAATAACGTGAATTTTATGAATGCCATTCGTTGTAATTAGGCAGCACTTAATTAGGCCTGCTTGTCATCATCATCTCTCGTCAACTTAAGCAGATAGTTGAGTGAACTGCTCATATTTACCGGTCTCTAAGAATAACACTCCCATATTTATTCTACCTCTTTTAGTTTGTATTACAATAACTTTCTATTTTGAATTTGTCAGATATGTCTTTTTAATTTTGCGTAATATATAAATAAGTTATTATTATTACTGTTAATTTATTTTCTCTCTCCTTTGTTTCTCTGCCTTATGTGCGTCTTGGGACTGTTATCTATTTTAGCATCATAAAATCGATTGATTCATGGACATCAGCTAAGACTGACAACGTTGCCGTTATTCACTGCAAGGTATGGAAGATCTCACGATACACAGTGCAGAAAAATTTAACAATTTCTGAAAATTGTACTCGACAAAATGCTCAATATTTATATTCCAACATATAATGGCATCTGTCATCCCAATGTTACTTGTACAGTCAAACCTGTACTAGCAGCCGCCTATATAGAGCAGCCACCTGTGTATAAAGGCCACTCTTTATAACCTAAAAATAGCACGTTTTATAAAAATCAACCTGGGCTGAAAGGCCACCTATCTATAAAGGTCATTTTATTCAGGTCTCAAAGGTGACCGTTATAGACAGTTTTCACTGTATTGGCACCTTATTCCAATCAAATATTCTCTAAATATTTCAATTAATTGATATGACTTTAGTTTTGTGATCTGGTATGTTGGAGGACTTTTGGTTCTTTTAAGATTCTAGCCTTATGTTTTGATAAGTTCGATGATTATACTCTGGAATTATAATATTCTACACTTCCTTAATTAAGCAGGCGCAGGGATTTCAGGATAAAAATTTTGTCAAGGAAATTATTTGTATCAGAAATGGTTTCCTGTTTAAGAAAAAAACCGTAAACAAGTATGGCCAGCTTGTGAATCCCCCCTGAATCCCACAAAACTTGAGCTAGATTCCTCAGGATTTCCTAACGAGATTATACTTCCATTTCCTTCTTGAACAATTCTTATTTGTGGTAAAAATCATGCAAAAGAATCAAGGAAAACGTCTCCCTGCTTAAAAGTGTCAGGAACCTGTTAAGAATCACTTCGATTGTTCACTTCAAGACGGAGATATCTTCTTAAAGACAATAGAACTACAAGTTCATTTCCTGTTGCTCCAAACATTCTTTACTAAGTTTGACAGGTCTATATTTATAATCAGGAGGGACGTTTAAGGCAGATCTTAAACCACCTATTTCTCAATGCGAATGAATTACTCACAGTAACGCAGGTTGTTAATATAATATGTTTAAAAATAGATGTTAAAATGACATAATTTGAATTACAGCGGGAGTTATGGCTAGCTTGAAGTTTATAATTTCGTTTTCACAGAAGAGACTGATTTCATATCTGATAATATAGGATTCCATTTTGTAAGAGAACACTGTTGCATCGTATCGCAATTTTTTATTCTTCAAGGGTGGAAAAGGTCGAATCGGAGTTGTGATTTCTGCCTACATCCAATTCAGCAAACTGTGTCCAAGGTTAGTGGGTCAAGCCAAACAAACATTAAACCATGTCCTGCTATTGACGTGCTTTCACGTTTTCGAAACAAGTCAAAGTAGCAACATATAAGCAATCAGGTAGTTAGTCCCTGGCGATCAACTAATCAGCAATCGATGAAGCAACTTCCAGTCTTCATTTAACTAGTTTTATGAGCAGGACAATGGTTAAGTTTTTTTGTTGTTGTGTTTCACGCTGGACCTTAATGGTTTCTTGGGGTTAAGAAAAGTTCTGAATTCCGTAAAGTAGTGGTTTTGCTAATGCTCCTTTCAATCAAAACATCCTTTGCGGTTTTAGCCAAAGACATTCGCATAGTTGCAATTGGTAACCAACCGGACGTGACGTCATTAACCAACTTTTATACATGGTCTTTATGTTAAATATACCATTGTCTCCAGTCCCCAGGCCGCGTTGGATTGGTTCGCTTTGAAGGGTTACCTTGACAACAAGCTTGGTGTCCAACTGCATCCGTCGCAGCAACGGTGAGAATCCATCAAAGATTCAACACGTTTGAAATTGTTTTCCATCTCTGTGGTAAACGCATTCCATTCCACATATAAGTATGTACGAAAATGGTCATCGTTCCGCCCTTACGGAAATCGCTCTTATTTGTACATCATATAGATTAAAAAGTTGGTTTGGTTTTGTGGGAATTGGGAATATAAACAGTTATCACCAACTGGAAGAGCGATTGTCCCTTACGTCTCACAGGGTGGTTAGGCCCCTGTTAGGGAGACGCAATAGTTGGGACCCTCAGAGGTATAGGGGACAGGTGAACGTCACTCATTTAACAATAGGAAGCAATATTGTCTAAAGGTAGATGGGGACATATCAGGTAAACATTGCAGGGAACAGAAGACGATTGTCCCCGATTTACCTGGGAACAAAGGAAGATTGACCGTTGTGGAAAGGAATTTGGGAATATGATCCCTACCCTGTTAGGGAGACGCAATCGTGTAGCCACTCCAACGGGAGACATTCATTAACATGTCTGATTGAAGCTGTTAATGCTCGCGGGGCCATTAATGGTCGACTGCACTTAAATAGGACGTGGGGGCATGCTAGATGTGCTTTTGCTCCATTTGTAGATCACATGCTAAAGCGCAATCGTAGCTCGTTCTAAAATACTTCTTTCTTTGCCATAGGTACGTCTTTTACATTGGCGAAATGCTCGAACGACGTCTGAAAATCTGCAAAAGGTATTGGCAGACAGAATTCGTGGCTGTTTTGGCTGAATTCACCTCCTTAGTTTCCGGTTTGTTGTCGTGAGACGCGTGTTGTTTACGCCTGACGTTTGACGTCAAATGGACTTGTGTGGATTTATGGATTTCCTGACGACGATGGCTCGCAATCACGTGACTTGTTCTCATTCCTCCAGGCCGATTGTCTTGCGTGACCTCATTCTGCATGGAATCCCTGAGATCGAGACTGGTGGTGGTTGTCATCCGTTTTTCAGAGTCTACCAAGGACTCAAATTGGTCGCCACATCAGACACATAGTAAGATCCTTTGTAATTTTAAACACTTGGCTAAAACCAGTTAAAGTTTGACGCGACGTTTGGTTTGAATTAGGCTTTCTTTTTGTAATTTATAACTGAATAAGGCTGCGGACCAGTTGAAACAAGGCCGACCTCACATCAGAGCACAAGTAAAACTGCAAATCTAGAGCCTTTTTGCCGTTCTTTCTGCCCTCAAAATCTCGTTTTAGGCTTATAACTGTTACTGGGGATGTGCGTTTTAAGTGCATATTGCGGAAATTGTCCGCGATTTTTGGCAGTCTTCATTGTAGCGCCGCGCTGCCTATTTACTGCGGTGGATGGCAAGACGATACTTCGCAAATAGAAGTTTGTTTAGCGTTCCATTATTCCCTCCAAAAAAGATGCAAGTATTGCAATAGGAATTTAGATAAGGACGAATTCAGAAATTCACCAAGGCCACGTTTGGATATGCGCATTGTTGATCCTCCTTTAAAACGAAGCCTGCAGACCCATGAGTCAGACTGAGTTTTCAAGGTACTCGGACTCGAATTTTGACAATTTTTCACTTACAACTTTTTGAGATATTGTTGGAATCCTCTGATGCATTGTGTATGATTTTGCTCCTGAAATTAGCCAACCAGTTTCAAGATACTCACCTCGTGGCTGATACAGCTCAAGACATTTAAAAAAAAACAGCGCACTGTTTTCGGTAGTGTTTGTGCGCAGATTTCGAACAACTGAAATGTGTCCGCAGTGAAATTTTGTTGGCGTCGTAGCCTTTCCTTTTGCTCTCAAATTTGACAAAGTCGGTTCAAGTTTCGGAATTCAATCATTATGTACAACGAACATGAAATATTATGTCAAGAACAATTAAAAACACAAAACGCTCGCATCTGTGGAATATTAAACCAAATAGACAGAATATAACTGATTGCTACAATAGCTTTTCTCGTGCTTTGATCGGTGACTTTTCGCCGCCAATATAACGAAGTCTACCCCGACACATGTACCAAATGAAGAAAGCCTATTGTTGGCAAAAATGTCTCTGAAATTAATAACAAAACGGAGCAAGCCTTGTGGTTTTGCATTTTGCCTTCCGTCGCTACCATGTGATGGTATTACTGGTATCTGATGTTGGGGCATTGTCGATGTCTGCCAAGTTTTGCATCGCGACCAGTCATCGCTTCCTGCACTTCAGACTTGCTTATATCGAATGTTCGCATTTCTCGAATGGCTTAATTAGTCAACAACTACGAAGGTCACGACATCATTTAATTTCCGGCTGTTGCGATTTTGGCAGAGGTCAAATTTTATAAAAGCAAATCGTATCATGCGTTGATTAACTGGATTTCCAAGCAATCGAATGGATTATCTCCGTGTTTTTGGGTTTATAACACGGCTGGATAACAGTGAGGCCAATATCGCAAATGTTGAACGTGCTTCGCGGCTGTCATCTGCTCTGTTCGCATGCAAA
Source organism: Calvadosia cruxmelitensis (assembly GCA_900245855.1). Lineage (NCBI taxonomy): Eukaryota > Metazoa > Cnidaria > Staurozoa > Stauromedusae > Kishinouyeidae > Calvadosia > Calvadosia cruxmelitensis. Next base: position 19,200 of record OFHS01000635.1, read on the forward strand.
TATGCGGCATAAAACGCGACTAGTGCTCACGCGGCGTCTCACGCAGCTGGACGCGCGATTAATTTCCGTTGGCAAATTCCCCTTCTTGTTTGTCTATAAAATTGCTCAAATCGAGATTCAAATTAATGCAGATTTTATGTCCAAGATAAGATAATTTGAGCGGTAAAATATTTATCGTGCTCATGTTTTCGATACATTAGGATGACAAGCTGCAAAGATCTAGAAACTTTAGCAGCAAACATTGCCACATTTTCCTCACAAGCTGCGATGTATTTTTTGCTGAGATTTGTTTGAAAAGTGATGCTGGCAGACTTGCCTGAACTGCAAAATACTCGTTCTATTTGCGTAATATTGGTTTAGATTCCAAACAGCATGCCTGGTTGATCTGGCAAATATTTTCCGACTGAATTTTGCTCCGTCGTTGAGAGTTGTAGCTCCCCCTGTTTTTGTCACCCGCCGATACACCTTAGTGCTGCCTCTGCGGTACCTCCAGGGGGCGTGCGGCGTTGTCCTTGTTGCTTCAACATCGCCGTTGCGGCTTCAGTTGGGACCCCGTCGTTTGAGGGGGAAGGTCTTGTATCGCTTTGCTCTCGAAAAGATAGAATTCCGTGGCGATTAATTTCTGCTCTGCTGCAAACATGGCTACAATTCTGTAGAAACCAAACTCTCTTGACGTGATTAGTGCAAATTTATTCGTTGTCGTTTGGTTTTAGCATTGCTTCAGCCGATATGGAGCGCGTTTGTGTCCGATTCGACAAAGGGATTAACCTCGATGGTGATGTTATGGTGAGTCGTGTTTCTGCTTGTTCCATTTTAACAATTTCTTGTCTGTTCTTTGCATTAGTGACCCTTCGTCTTAGACATAATTACACCATTGTTTTGTAGCATATCCAATCTTCCACGATGTTATCAATTGTTTGTTGTCGAATTGCAAAGATTCCTTTCACATCACGGATTCTACTTAAATCGCAATGAACCAGTCGCATTTCCATATGACTGTTATGACAATGCCATGATGTTACTATGGTAACTTGGCGAAACGGGGTTTCTTTTGTAATTTTCATACTCTACGTGAGTTTTTCGTGGATGCGATGATCAATTTTCGCCTCCTGTATTCGTGATTATTGTTCGGCACGATTTTGTAAAACTTTCTCTTTCGGCACGCGCTCTAAATTGATACGCAAGAGGATGTTAAGAGGCGACGTGTAATCAACTCGGCTTGAGAAATAGTTCTGCAAGAGCGTACCGCTTGTACACAGGCGAAAAAGCGTCTGGGGAAAACACATCTCGCAGACGCGAAAAATATTTTGCTTCCGCTGCGATTTTTCGGTAGTGATGCGATAAAATGCTGCCAATATGAAATACTTGTTGCGTTTGTAGCTTGCAGAAACGCCACGTGCAAGCTGAGTAGAACATTGATTCACAACGACGCTTCCTCTATTTAATTTCATATCACCTTCAGTTTTGGAAACAGAATCTATTAAATCAATAAAATTAGGTTTTATTAAATCAAACCGGTTATTATTCTTTGTCCAATGTGTTGTTTGCGTTCAGGAGTGCTGCAAATGTTGACATGTGGTGTTCATTTTGTTTTGTTAATTAATTAACGTTCGTTGTTCATTCTGATTGCTCACGCCATCTTTCGTGACGGGAAGACTTTACACGCAAAAACATCTCTCGCGTTTGCTACTCTCTAACTTGCGTGCTTGTTTCTTCAAGAGGCTTGATGGACGAGATTTTAAATTTGTAAATAGTCAGGTCAGGTTTATTATCAATTTTTTTATTTCTTAATAAGTAAGTTTAGTAGCAAGTATTGAAAATATGTCTAGAGTAATTTTATAGTTCTCAATTTAATGGAAATTAATTTTATTGCATTAGACATTTTAACCAGAATTACTTTTGTAAGTTATATGCTTATCTGAAAATAAATTTGACGTCGATTTATACATAAGACTTGTGTGCTTGTTTTTAAACGGGATTTTTCCCTTCTGACTAATTCTAACATCGAGTAAATGGTTTTTCATTCTCTATTTCACATCTCTATTTCGCATCATTCTCTATTTCGCATCATTCTCTATTTCGCATCATTCTCTATTCGCATCATTCTCTATTTCGCATCATTCTCTATTTCGCATCATTCTCTATTCACATCATTCTCTATTCGCATCATTCTCTATTTCGCATCATTCTCTATTTCGCATCATTCTCTATTTCGCATCATTCTCTATTTCACATCTTTCTCGAAAATAATAATATTATTTAAATAATATTTCGCATCTTCATGTGAAATTATCCCTTAAATTGCACAGCCTCGTTATAACTTCCATCGCACAGCCTCCAAATGAAGCGTGTTTAATTTTACAGATCAAATGCGGCCAAAAAGGGAAACGCGAATCCAGCAGTGACGTCATCTTTCGATGTCAATTTCACACGGATGCCGTGAAGGATTATGGACTTGTGTTCGATAAATCTGAACTTGACGAAGCCTGCCAAGGTAAGGACTCCACCGGAAGACAACTACCTTCGTAATTTGCCAATTTGATTTCTTTCTTATGTGCCTACATTTCTTTGCTATAGAATTAAGAATTTTGTTTGCGCAAGGTTTCTATTTCACACAGAGGGACTTTACAATCAGTCCAAGTTAGCTTTCCTTCGATGTAATGATGTGAAATTTATACGCTGTGCCCACCCCCGTTTCAGATGAGCGGTTTCCATCAACATGTCAGATTGAATTCATATTTGGTCCAACGGCTAAAGATGACGGTGAGTCGTTGCTTGTTAGCTTACAGCGCTTTAATATCATTTTAGCTGGCTCAGATATTGGTCGCAGCCCTACCTGTCCTTACGCCCACCTGTGTTGAGCGACCACATGCACTAAGAGACTCTCCCTCGTTCCTCTGATTGGTCACCGGGATATGTTTGACTTCATGTTCCCTAGCGAATCACCAGTCTCTCTTTCTCTCAAACCCGAGCAATTTTACATCAGGTTTGAGAGGGCTGGTAACTACTACTATAACGATGTGGAGTCGCTACGGAAAGACAACTGTTTGATTCTGGTTTTCTGGTAATTCTCTCTCTCTGATTTACATTTAATGAGCAAAGGTTTTTATTATAGTAAATACAACTGTCAATCAAAGTACGGAAATCAGAAATATGCTAATGAGATTACAACGAGGTTATTTACATGAATACGAGGATAGAGATCTGGTAATTAGGGAAAGAAAATTCATTCATTCTATATGGCTACGCTACACTACTATCGTGGAATTGGACCCAAGTCTCTACACATGTAATTCCTTTCTAATAGCGAATTTGGTTTCTTTTGCCTCCCGCAGAGCATCCTGGGAGTCCTGAATTCGAGGCATCTAGTCATCCGTATGAACTCCTGCTGAAGGACCCCAATCACTGCGTTTCAGATATGATCGATGGCAAAACACTCGATGGCGGTAAGTGTAACCAAGAGAAGAGACAAAGTGGTTTTTGCATCTGCGTAGAGGTCATTTCATCCATAAAGGTCATGTTTTTGAAGTAAAGTATTTCTATTTTCGGCGATACTTGACATCGGCTAGGTAACGGAATGTTGATCTTGTGCAGGAAGGGATATCATATGGCCTCGTTTTGTTAACCTCGTAGCAGTACCTTCCTTTAATCATTGTTAGTTAAATACAAAACAATTAGTGTATATTTCCATCGCCTTTAACGACTGCACGTTCGCTGCTATTAGATTTTGGACTCACAGAATGGCGTCGATTGAAATTGAAACTAAACGGTAGCTAACCTACCTGTTCATAACGGCCAATATTTTCTCCCGTACCCAACATGACTGTTACAGACAGATGGCCGTTACAGACAGGTGGTCGTGTATGTTTCCGACATGGGCAAATGTGGCAACAGATCGAACGAGTGGGTTTCTTGGATGAGATATTTACGACATTTGCGGTTGACTTCTTCAGTTTATTTTGTTATGCAATCCTGTTACTTTAACCCTTTCGCGGCTGCTGCTTTGATGCTCATATTGTGGCTTGTGGGTTTTCTCTCTCTCTTTTAACTGCGTCACAGTGGGCGATTTTATCTTTAAATCGCGATGGAACGGTGCTATGATGCGCTTTTGACTGCTTCTGTACTTCACTTTGAAATCATATGACTCGTGCCTTGGAGTTAAGTACTGTCGTGCAATTCCTTTTCGTTTCTAATGTAACAACTAACAAGCGATGAAAATATTGGCATACTTGTGGCAACAGTGTGGCTATTTTCGACATTGGCGCCGTTATTGGCTGCACGTAGTTCTATTCGCCATGTATGTATGTATTGTACGGTTGCTGAACTTTATGGGAACATCCCGTTCCTTCGCCAACAGTTCAAAGAGCGGCTAGACTGTGGTTTGCCAGGACAAAATGCTTCTGGTTTTTCTCAGTTTCGAGTTCTGTTGATTGTTACTAGGCGATGTTCCGCTCGATTGGTTTGTTACGGCTTTCACGCGTGCTGGTTGGTCGCCTCGTTTTAGTTGACATCTATGGCTGGCCTTGTGTTGACCACAACGAGACTAGCATTCCCGACATGCCACGAGGTCCCGTCGTGTTTGGCTCTCTCAGTCTCGTCTTATTGTCGACTGGTTTCTAATTGGTTTAAGGCTAAGTAGCATTTCCTCTCTTCCGTTCTAGTGAACTCCTGGTGTCGTTTCCATGGTAACTGTACACATTTAAATGCCAAGAAAATCCCTGCTTCTCCGTAAACACCGCAATGCATCAACAGACTTGCAAAGGAATCTAATCTTCTTCGGAAGCTGCTTTCTTCCACCGACATAGAAGCGGATTAATTCCAGCGAGCGATTGTCAAACCTTGTGACGTTTTGATGGGTTCTGATCACAAAGTGGAAAGCTGCTCGCGACTTTCTGATTGCGTCGGAACTGAACCGTCCCCTTGTTCCCTATCCTGGGGTCTTTATTGGGGGTATGGCATTGAATGGTGTGTTTGTTACCACGTGATCTTTGTTATAGTTCTCGTAGCGGGGTGCCGGTCTCATCAGTCTTCAACTTATTAACTTAACGACCAATAATCACATACGCCCTTTGATCGTTTTGTTTGTTTACGTTTTAAGCCCTTTGAAAATGAACTTAATGTCGATTATTGCTTCCTTTTAACATTCCTTTTGTCCTTGATGGCGTTGTTGCGCTGAAGAGGGGTTGTTTACTCTTTACAAAGTGCCCACAAGTGGCTTCGATGGTATTTGTTCGTGCGCAGTGAACCCTTTTCTCCCCGTTCGAGTACCCTTGCCCCCTTACGAGGGGCTGCCATTCATGATTTCAGGTTTGACGTCTCGAATTACAAGCGTTGTAAGAACGGCGGGTCTGCGACGTCTTGTTGTTTGACTGGTTGGTTGGTAATCTGTTCGGATCATTTTGGCTTGCGTCGTTTGGCTTGTTGTCACACAGTGCGTGTCCACTCTTTCGCTCCCATTGTGTTCGTCCTGAGTCCCGTCTTCCTCGCCGTCGATGCGTACAATTGCCTCGTGACGTCTCGTGACGACGGACGTTGGATTGTGGATGCCAACAAACCCAGCTGCTCGCTCGATGCCGGTTACCTACACATTGCCAAAAGAGAGATGTAGCCACGTGTTAACTGTACCACTGCTGCTTGAGTTGCCGGGATAAGCGTTTACACTACACAAACTGGTTGCTCGTTAGTTTGGGTTTAGCAGTTTGCCTTCGTCACGTATTGTCGCCTTCCTTGCGTCGATTTACAAGCGCGTCTGTGCCTCAAGTTGCCGATGACATTGTAAGTAATCTCGTCTGGTCACCCCTACCAGTTATTCAGGTGTTGTGTATTGCCAAAGTGCCTGTGTTGCTATGCGCTGCAATCAGTGTTGCTAACCAGTTGTTGACACTATTGGCCTCCACGTTAGCCCAGTAATTTCCATAGTGGTATGGCAAATTGGCCGTTTTGCCTGAGTGGAAAGCCACGGACGGTATTGTTGTTAGCAGCCTAGTTTGTCCAATGTTTCATAAATCATTTCTCGATAGCGTCAATCTTCGAAACACGCTCTTTCTTCGTACTTGTCTTCGGGTCTGCACATGTTGCTGTTCTGTCCTCTTCGTCGTCCATCCTACGTTATTCCATCATCTATTCCGGCTTGGCCTTACATTGGCCGGCATTAGATTAATTCCTCCAGTTAAAATGCTATCTATGGATGTTTCGATTTCTCCTGTGTTTGGCTAATATGATTTAATGACGTGCAGAACATTTTGTTCTTCAATTTGTTGCCTATTTTGTTGGCATTTCGAGATTATTTTCGACCAGATGAGTGTGTCTTTTGCTCTGGTTCGCTTTTCGGTTGTACGTGGACCGCGTCAGAGTTGGTCTTTGACCGTTTCAATGTCTTGATTTGATGCTATTGTAATCTTGCGTGAATGCCTGCCGTTCGTCTGTTTGAGTTTGATCTGGGTCAGTATATTGTCGCTTCTTTCAATCTCTTCCCAAACGAACAACACAAACGACGCAAGAGCCTTTGTTGACCGTAATTGACCGGTCAATTAACCAATACAACCGCATCTTGTTCGCTGTGTCATTGGAGTCTCAACGATAAACTACTGCTTTTGTTGGAATCTTTTTGTGGCTTTCTTCTGTCGTCAAGTGTCTTACGAAACATGGAGTTCCATGCTCAAATGCCCAAGTCTCTCATCTGAAATGTAATATACGAATGTGGACGATATTAGCCCATCGAAGGCTCCTCCATTGACTCTGGATTTCTCGATGGTGTCTGTACATTTGGCTCCAGGTGTGCATCTACCGAATGATGTTTGTTGCTCCGGAATTTGATTTCTCCAGATTCCAGAATGATTCCTTGTTCTTAAACGCCTTCTTGTTGACAGTTTTGATGGAAACCACTCGGTGGAGTGACGTGTGATCATTTCTTGATCTGTCACAGTGCTTACGCGACAGGAGCTCGACCTAAGAGCACAGTTGTAAAGCGAAAACGGTGATGGTGTTGGAACGAAACACACCTCGATGTAGTTTGACCTTATCGTCTCTTGTTAACATGACCTTCGCCAACTGGATTTAATTTTTATTGTCATTTTACTGTATTGAATCGATGGTGTTTACATGTCACATTTACCCACTCGTGCCAACACATGGACAAGAGATTATTACATTTATTTCGCTATTTTAGTTTGCAATTTATTCGTTACGCTTGTTTGGTTGCAGTGAATTTTAGAAATTCCATTATGTGTGCTTTCGGCTGAACAGTTTCCTCTGCAGTTTAGTTATCTCGCTTTTATCGGAGTGCAAGTTTGAAGATCTCGTGGGTTCAGAAGCTTTTCTGGGAATGCTCTATCTTTCTGTGACATATCGCGTCCCTTGTGGTATCTGGTCCTCGCGAGCGATCAGCGCCTTTTTGTTGACAAAGCTGCCGCCAATCCTTTTAATATTCATTGGTTTTTCTCATTTGTTTAATTAGGATTCAAATCAATGGACATCAACATGGCCCGTTCACACCAAGCTGACTTTTACTCAGGTAAGTGGGATAATTGCGGTTAGTGTAAACGGTGCCGTGATACGACAATCGGCGATTATACCTGGACGGTGAAATAATTATTTGTAATTATTGTGTCCTCGTGTTGTTTGCCCGTTCACGTGTGTTGCAAGTGGGAGTTTGTTCCTTGGAGGAAGGACGAATATTCGCTCTCGTTTTAATTTCCGACGCCTGATTTCGTTTGCTCCCTACCCAGTCAAATGTAACTGGAAGTCTTAAAGGCGAAGAAAGTTCAGCTACCCGTTTAAACGGACACGATGACGTCATTTGAAATAACTGCAATGTTTATTACATAATGACATATAATTACTGAATTAAATGATGTTTACATGACTGCACTCGATATTCAAAAAGGCCACACATGACTTACATGACTGACAAAGAAATTGTCAATAGTGTTGTTGTTGTTGTTGTTGTTGTTGTTGTGTTTCGTATTCGTGCCTAATTTGACTCCTACTCGATGTGCCCATGTGGTAACGTGTTTATTCTGTCTCTTCTTTCAGGTCCGCATCACATTCCCGGGCCGTTAAATGGCAACCCGTACGCGCAGATCGACCCGATCATGAAGGCGACACTACGTCACAGGCCCCCGGGTATCCCCGTAAATCACAAGGCCCCTTACGAAATCGATAAAGGTATACAGGCGCTAGATGAGTTGCTAGGAGACCTAGGCCACTTTGCTGAGACGCATAATCTCATCTCGATCGAGGACGTTAATCATAACACGATCGAGGCTAAAGGGGGCGAACCCAAAGGTCACGACCCCGTGGAATGTAGTAACAAACCGGCATTGCCCGCGAGGCAGATCAGCAGTTATACAGCGGTTGTCCGATTGCGTCATTCGCAAAAAGATGGAACTCCTGTATCAGTGGAAATGGAGAAAGCGGAGGACGCCGCTGGCAGTTCTACCTCGTACGAGATGCCCAGTCCTGTGTTTGATTTCTCTGACAACATTGGAAACAACCCCTTGGTCTACCAGCGTAGCATGTCTGGCGTCAGTCCAGCATCTGACGACGTCTTCTTGAAGAGCACGGCGTCTGAACGTGACTTCAACGGAAGGATTCCGCCAAAGGATGATCACGTGAACGTTCAAGTTGAGTCAGACGGATACCAATTTCAACCTGGTCTGGTGGCGAATCAAGTGCGACACTTTAACGTCAGCGCATCATCCGCGCCTGTGAACGTTGCGAAGCGCAGCAAGTGCGGCGTCCCGATGCCAGGGCTTGCTCAGGGCGTAAACTGCGAAGACAACATCAGCCGATTCAACAATCGCTCCCTGGCCCCCGGACAATGTGCCCCACACAGTGAGCAACTGTATATGAGTCAGAGCCCCCCAAAGAAGGTCGTCCATGAACACCTGGATCACGCACTCCCACTGACGATCCAGACAACGGACAGTGGACACCATCAACCCCCCGTAAAGAGCCAACGTAAGTGACATGCAAGGGGTCTTGCACCGCACTTACAACGGCACGGTCACCGTCTCAGTCGCAAGAACTTCTATCCCGCACTGATCTCACGGCAGTAGTCCCATGCACGCACATGCGCAGAGCAAAGCTGCTGAACCACGAGCTATGCCAAACAGCGCTGTTTGTGCATGAAGCCACACGTTCACCCCGCAGCCCACCGTGCCTCTTTGTCGTGTGATGCGAGTTCTCCCGCTTTGTGCAACATGCTGTATCACCTTCGGGAGGAGGCCATCGATCCGTCCAATTTGCAAATACCTGTTCTGAGCGACCAACTGTCTGGAGTGACCGCTTATGATGTTTTGCCATTACTGCATTCCAATGGAGAGGAGTCGTCATTTCAATAATAGTCGTAATTATTCATCTAACTGCACTAGTGGTCTCTGTAGACAGGTGGTCGCTCAGCGCAGGTTATCTGATTGAGGCAGATGGTTCTGGTTTTACCGATGCTTGTTGTCGCACAATATCATTGCCACATTGCGTGACTGTATTCGTGTAGTGCTTATATTCTCCTTCAGCAATCGCGCAATGAAATCCAGTGACCTCGTACTCGACCTGGCAGAGAGGCTTGATTATGTAATTATTGTTTTTTTTTATTGGATGTCTTGTTTTCTGCGCAGGCATCGTCATGAACGGTCACGTGCCATCAGGCATCGGCAAAGCCAATGGTGACGTCAGCCACGGCCTCCTAACCACGGCCGATTTCGATTATCACTGCGACAAGGACGACCGAGGCTCGCCTCGATTGTAAGTTAGCCAAACTTTGCACAGAGTTGACCTGAAAAACTGAATTCAGAGCCTTTTGTTTGCAAGAGCTAAGACATCGGCAGCCGTTACATTTTCCACGATAGACGAAGCGCAGTCTCAATGCATGACGGGATACAAATGTTTTTAGGCACGTGGTTTTGAGTTGAAATCTACAAATTTGACAGCCAAGAACAATCCCTGAAATTGACTATCATTGAAAAGAGTACGGCTGATTGGTTGCAAACAAAGCATTTTCCCGGGGTCTTTACCTCTGGCTGAGGTCAACTCACTCATTATACCGTAATGCAGTGTGACTGCGCACGGCGGATTGATGGTCCAATTGCGATCGGCTATATCGAAAGATGTCCAAAATCTCGTAAATCGAAAGCTCTGATCGATACATCTTGATATTATGAATACTAAACAATTAATTGTAATGAATCGTAAGCATTTCTCACCTTTTGAGTTTTGAGATTGGCAAACAGCAGTCAACTGTGTTTTTCTTTAGATGGAGAGTGATTGCACTGTAGGTGACAAACACATTTGTATCAATTTTACTGTTACGTTGGCAACGGCAAAATATCCCGAAATACGTTTCTTTTCAATTAAATACTGTAAAAGCCCAAATATACGTATTTTAACCGGATTAAGTGAAAATCCTCTATGATAATCAGAATCGGCAAAGAGACGATTGTGCTCATTCGTATGCTACCCGCCACTAGACGACTCAAATCGAAACCACATCGTTTATTCGTAATCGAGATCCGGATTCGACCGGATAAAGGGATGTTCGCCCGATTAATCTCGTTCGTGTGTGATTTGCGATTTTAGGGATTCCATTTCGGGTGGTGATTCTGCGTACGGTGAATCGATGAAAAGCGCATCGCCTCTCTCGTCTCCTATCTGTGAGCAGCCGCCTCGTATGGATTCCATTGACAAAACCACAAATGGCTTCGGCAGTCATTCTTCGTCTTTGACTAGTATTGAAGATGGCTACGCTCGAATCGAAGACCTAAAGCGACCCGCGAAGAAAAGGTACGACAAATCAGGGTACACTCGACCTGTCACAGGCGGTCACCTGCTATGAATGACCACACAGACCTGATGTAGGCAGCTACATAATTATACATATTGTCCAACGTCTCTTAATGCCACCTGGATTGAGCGACCACCTGTTGTTGGCGACCACTTTTGATTCACCCGTTGGGTGGCCGTGAAAAGTTTAAGTAAGGTTGTTTTGTACATTGGTGGTCGCCAAACACAGGTATGCATTTCAACCTGTCTTTGACGACCACTATAATGGATCAATAGAAAGTGGTCTCTAGACACAGGTGGTCCCCTAAGACAAGTTAAACTGCAAACGTTTCAATGTTTCATTCAATGTCTTTCTCAGTCCAATCGACGAAGAAGTCATCACGGTGACTGAAGTAGCGGACAAAGTAGAGTCAGCAATGCTGTTTGACATGCTCGATGAAGATCCGCCTACGATCAAGAGATCCCCGTTCCCCCATTCCACGGGAAAGGCCATGAGCCCCCGTATGGAAATGAAGTCAGCTTACAGCCCGGAACACCGGCTGGGCAGTCCGAAGTTCAGCGCAAGAACAAGTTCAGTCTCGGCGGGATCATCCCCTTTGCCAAGACCGAGACTGGCCTCGAGCCCACGTCTAGGGTCCAGTCCACGACAAGCGGACAAGCTCAACCACGTGTACGGATCGCGCAGTCCCAGGCTTCTTCCGAAGGCCAACCATTCCTCGGGGAGCATTTTGTCAGGGCGTTGTCCAGATCACCTCCATTATTCAAGGTGAGAACGAGTTGGATGCAATGCAATTTCTGAAAGCCGAGCTCGTGATGAATATGCCATAAGTCGAATCACGTCGCTTGCGAGTTTTAAGATCGCGCTATCAACTACGAGGCTAGGGCCGACTACGAGACATCTTCAATTTGACCGTGTTATGCGATAGATCGAGTTATACGTCCTTGCTAAAGATACGACTGCGAAGCTTTATTAAGTAGCACGAGCTCCTGTAGTCGCTTCACCGGTTTGAAGTTTTTAAAACTATAACTTACTTGCTCAACGTTTGACGTCGCCATTCTTGCGAGACCTTGTGTAAAAGCTATCTAGGTATTTGTAGTTCACGTATCTTGAAACCTACAAGTAGTGTCGTTGCTCTATTTGTGAGCATTAGTCTTCTATCCTCAGAATTAAAAAGCGATGCATGACCCCCGTCCTCCTTTCATACTATCTCTTGTCGTCAGTAGGTCCCAGTCCAACGGCAGTATCTCCAGCGATGGCTCCGAGTCGATTCAAACGTGTCCCGGATGCCAATGGGTGGAGCAATCTTGTCATTCGAGCCACTCTAGTTCACTGAACGACGCCAGCATGCCAGAACACACGCTACCTCGCAGGGGAAGACGGCGCTCTAAGAAATCTGTGGACGACCAAGCGCTCGCCAATCCAGCTGGTAAGAAAAACATCATGAGTAGAACGATAGACTTAAACGGAATAGAATTTAATACCGTTACATTCTTAGCCACGGCAAGATTAAAATTAACCTGTAAAACAATCATTTCATCGCTTTCGTCTTCATTGTAGACATTGAAGCCAGTTAACGTGTAAAGAAAATGATAACACGTTTTCGAAACAAGCCAACAGCAGCAACGTATAATCAATCAGATAGTTAGTCCCTAGCGTTGAATCAATCAGCAATCGATAAAGCGACTTCAAGTCTTTACTTAACCAATTCTATGAGCAGGACAATGGTCAAGAAGGATTCTTTACACAATGTTGAAGGCCAGCGCTGTTTTTGATGAACAGCGAGTTGATGCTGCATTGCTACGTCGTATCAAGTGGTTTCAAGCTCAACTGAACAACCATGCAGAGACCAACTGGTGCTCTGTATTTTATTCCATCGTGGAATTAATGCCGTTTGTTTCCATTGTTTTAGAGTTCTTTCGGGAAGTCCTTCGCTATCCAAACATTAAGTTTGACAAGGACACCCTTGATTGCTGGTATAAGCCAAAGATTACACGCGAAGAAGGTTAGTTGGTTGATGTTCTCATCGGAATGCGTTCGAAGGTCATTTCGGTCGATGAAGCAGTTACATATTAGGAAATAATTACCAGTCCGTGTTTTAGGAATTATTGATTTTCAGCTGACAATTGATAATTTAAGTTTATGTTGCTAGTTCGATTTAGGTTAGAATCCTTCTTGATTGTCCAGAAATGATTTATTAGATTTGTAGTGTCCACTTTAGATATGTTTATATTCCGCTATTGTAATTTTTATTCAACATCGTTTAAAAGTCGCGAATAGAACTAAATGTCATACAGTCAAACCTGTATTAGCGGCCACCTCTATAGAGCAGCCACCTGTGCATAAAGGTCCGGAAGGTGACCATTGTAGACAGGTTTCAATGTATTAGGTATCAATTACATCTAAAGTTCTCTCAAATGTAACTAGTTACTTGCAATTACTGTAGTTACATTTGTAACGAGTACTCACAGCACTGTTATCAACCAAATCGTGTTTTGTGTCGTCTTCAGCCACGATGCTCCTGCGCGGCAAAGAACCGGGCACATTTGTTGTTCGCGATAGTCAGTCGTACGAAGGTGCCTTCGGTTTGGCCGTCAAAGTCTCAACGCCACCACTTGGAATCATCCAGCAAGCCGGCGGAGACCTCAGTGAGAGGACAGCTGTGCTATAACCTCGTTTTAGTTATACCTGTTTGCATTTGATGCATTGTCACGTGATTCTTGGTTTTCGCTTGCCAGGTAAAATCGACTTGAACAACGAGTTGATTCGACACTTTCTCATCGAGCCGTGTCGCCAGGGAGTGCGCTTGAAAGGAAATAATAACGAGCCGGTCTTTCCTAGTCTGGTAGCGTTGATTTATCAGCATTCGTTGACGAAATTAGCGCTGCCCGTTCTGCTGGTCGTGCCAAATGAAGGTGCGATGAAAACTAAATCCTTGTTATGGTGTTGATCGATGGCTTTCAAGCGCTTGCGATGTTTATTCCCAAAGCGTTCTCTTTTCTTTCAGACCTCGTATTGACGGATTCTGTTGACGGTGATAGCGAGGCCGACCTCACTGTGGAGCAAATCCTATTCGAAAAAGGCGCAGGTAAGACTTAGGATGAGAACCTGGGGAGAGCGCATGCCAGACAAAGTAATCACCGCTGGACATTTGTAAACAATTATCATTAACACTCAATCAGCCACGACATCACGATCGAAAGCAACCATAAAAGCGAGGCTGTAATTACGTTCTACTCGAGGCTGATTAACAAGTTGTTCGAGCTGCGCGATTTTCCCGATTTTCGTTCTTCCCCGCGATTTTTTCCAATCCGAATTGAAACCTGATGATCTGAAACGAGCCAAGTTTCGTTATGCGGTGTCACAACGAAGTCAATCGCGAGTTGTTGTCGAATCCGGTTAGTTGCGTATTCCGTGTAACTCGAATCGTAATGGATGAATATGCGATGAAATAGACGAAATTTACAATGAAAGAAGGAATGCAATATTTAGCTAGGTAGGTCGTAAAGACGTCTCATGTTTACTGGGTGTAGATATCTTGTTGTGTGAGGGACCGGCGTCCTGTTCGCGATATCCGACGTTTCTGATTGGTCAAATTTGGACGTCTTTTCAGCATGTAACCTCATCTACTTGGGCGTGGTTGACGTCGAGGGTTTGACGGGTGACGGTGCCGTCCAATACAGCGTCGGCAAGCTCCTGGTGACCGCCACAAGCAAGACGGCCGATTTGACCATTATCAACATCAAAGTCAACGCTCAGGGCATCACAATGACCGACAACGAACGAAAGTAAGCCGACGGTCCACCGATGACGACCAAGTTTGATGTCGCTGGACTTTGGTTCATTGTCGTGTATTTGTCTTGTTCTAGGCTGTTCTTCCGTCGACATTATCCGATGGGCAGCGTACTGCATACAGGGATCGACCCCAAAGACAGAAGGTGATTTTCAATGATTGCTTTTACCGAATGAAACGACAGTCTTTGTAGCGATATTTTGTTTTCTAAAATCGTCTTGTTCTACTTTCGTAGGGTCAACCTAAAAGACCTCGTTCCTGACTCATCATATCAAGCAGCGTAAGTAATCTTTTGATGACTTCTCCATATTATACTGTTAATTGACTCTGTCTAATTGCCTTTGTATGATCGCCTTGCATTTCTATGGGAAAGTATAAAGCAGAAGATCCGAAATTTACTAATTCAAATGCACCAAATGTTTTAGCATCTAGAAGATAACGTTCCGCCCTATTTTATTTCCATGGAGCCATTTCAGGAACTTTTTATGAACAGCCTCTTCGCGTTTTGGTTTGTGTTGGAAATTCAAGAACATTATTGAGCATCCCTTTTGCTTTTCTTTGTTCTCTTTTGTCTTGAGAGATGTTTTAATTTCACGGTCCTTTCTCTCCAGATGTTTCGGGATTGTTTCTCGCAAGCCAGGCAAACGACTGGAAAACGAATGCCATGTTTTTGGCGAATTGGACCATGATCAACCCGCTTCGGCCATCATCAGTTTTATTCAGAAGGCAATGCGCTATCCCAAAGGACTCCAGTGACTGCAATTCGCCATACAAATGTGATAATTATTATTGGCGTTTCGTGACAACTCATGAATTGCATCGGAGAGGCCGACGCGGTCTCCATGCACCAACGCAACCGTTAGCCAAGTCGCGCGACTTCGACTCGCTCAAAACGGCCGCCCGTTCAGATGTAACTATCGCCTCGTCATTTTTAATATAAACTATTATCTACATATTTAAACGAAAGAAATCCCCGACTATCGACTCACAAGAAGTTCCCCTTCAAAAGAAGTTATCGAAAGTTTACAGTACACGCTGAACGCAAGGATTCTGTTCATTTTAACGCACTGTTGAAATGACCTCGCTTTTCATTGCGTCCTTCTGAATAAGCCTCGTATGCGGTTGCAGGTGCGTCTTTCCGTTGGACAACAAAACAATGATCCCAGCTAACCCTGGGTTTTTAATCGGTACAATCGAGCCTCGTGAAGACAGTCCTTTATGAACAATTCTCGCCTGGTTCAGTTGATGCAACTATCGTATCTGATGTATAAACAGCCGTTAAAATTATAACGATCGAATCTGTAATTACATATCGTTTGTGCAACAGGACCGTTGAAATGATTTCCTGCTGTTGTTTTTCTGATTTTGCGACAAAGCTCGCGAATTTGTTGTCGTTGCAGCCGGTCCTTGGAAATGTTCCATTTTAAACCAATAAGCTAACGGCTTGTCCTCCCTGTGGGGCCAGGAATTTATTACGTAAGCTCCGCCCCTATTTTTAGTTATTTTTCCACACCCAAACTTGTCTCGTAAACAGTTTACAAAAAAGAGCAAGGTCGTGTCTGCAGTTGATAACATGAAACAGAGGCTGAATGTGATATGAAGCTACAAGAACAGGTGCAGTTCGACAGTTGAAACCCTGAAGACATGGATCGATGGTTTTCCGATGCTTGATGCTCGATGCAAAGATCATCAGCTCATGGTGATCTAAATGTAATTAAATTTACTTGCGACTACAGTTCAGCCTGCGTCTGACGACCACCTGTCTTGAACGACCATTGGGGTCACTTTCATAGGCCTCTTTTGTGGTCGTTACAGACAGGTTTTACTGCTCCTTATGGCAGTAGTTGCGCCCAAGGATGCTTTCTGTCCCCGGAAAGCAGCGGAGAACTTTTCGTGGATGCCGGGAGAACACACTAACTATATTCTCAGCACTTCTGATGTGTCGATGTGATGGTGGACAGCATGCGTGACTGCGAATTTGGCAGGTTGGACTCATGGCCCAACCGACACTTTGATTTCGAGGACCCCAAGGGAGAAAAGCCATCAGCTTATTGGGTTACCTACCCTCGTTAAGAAAATAGACATTTATGACTTTTTACACATTCTGCAAGGAAGAGAGCTGCTGAACATGGCATCTCAAAACTTCGTTGGCTCGTAGTTTATCGAACGATAAATGCCAAATGACGTTTGTTACAATACAATTTAGCATGTCATATTACATAAACTTCCACCTGAAAAACATGTAAAATCAGTCGAGTAAAAAACTTGACCAAGGCGTATTCCATCTAGTATTTTCTCTGGGAATCTAACCAGAAGGCATTTTTCAACATTGTCTCAACGAAAGCAAGCTGACTAGAATGCGCTGAGACTAGAAAAGGAAAACTATCAAGTTCCTGTTTGTAATAGCTGGCAGGCACTCATTCTAATGAGCCTGATGAAGTTCAGAAGTGAAAGGGACCTTTCAATTTCAATCAACGGGGAAACGTTGCTTGTGTTTTGGGCACTATTCCCTCAACCGTTTCATCTTGGAAGAGATTTTTAATTTGTAAATAGCTTAGTCAGGTTTAGTTTTAAGTATTTTAACTGTAGATTTTACAAGTAGCTATTGACATGTATAGTTTTTATTAGTTAAAGTTAATTTGCTTTTAGGAAAGTTTGCCTTTATAGATTGTTGATGTAATTATTTGAAATATATATCCCACGCGTATAGTTTTAAGCTAAAGAAATATTTCTGCAGAATATTTCAATCCTGCAAATATTTATAGAGGTTGTTTTGATGTATAGAACAATATCCTAGTTAAATCTCTATTTTTAAGCAATCGTAAATCATTCTACTTAAATTTTGTTTATCATTTGCATGTTTTCAGCTTAATTGGTTTAGATTTTGTTACGTAATATAATATCGATTTAAAAGGCATATTGACACGGTTTTCTCCAACAGTTATCGCATCCCATTCCCACATTTTGATATTTGATTACAAGCGTTTAAAAGCCAACTTAGATTCATTTGTAATCTGTCAACCCATGTTATTTGTTGTTGATAACTTGGACAAATGAAAGATGGATTTTCGAAATACTTCTTTGGCATTTAGTGGTATTTCGAGAGCAAATTGCACATTTCTCTTGCAAACCATTCGGAGATCATACAGAAGAAATGTTGAACTTGAAAAAACATCCCTTGGTTTGGGGATTATTAATCTTGTTGCTATTCCGTGGACTGTCATTTTGAATTCCGTGTTGGTATATGTTCTTCTCCGACGCAAATTTTTGCGAACTGCCACCAACACTCCTCTTGTGTCTGTCAGTCTTCTAGATTTATTTACTGGTTTATTTGTAACACCACTTTACGGCCTGTATCTGCTGTTCGTAGCTCACGGCCAATTCGATTGTGTTCTTCCAAATTGCACAAGAGTTAGTGGCAGGCTTGTAACCTATCTTTCCTTCAGTAACTCATTATTGGTAACTGGCGAGAGATATTTGGCAATTTGCTATCCGATGTTTTACAGCCGACGAGTAACAAGATTCAATATTTCAATCTTGGTGGGTGTCATTTGGCTGAGTTGCATCACAGTGACTTTCTTGACGACTTCTTTCGAAATACAAAGTATTGAATTGGCTTTTACGATCTCCTTGATGGTGCTTTCCTATTTATTGAACCCTCTGGCCTACATGAAGATCTTACGAGAGATCCGAGGCCTGAGAAAAGCCGTGGTTTACCCATCCTCGCAAATGAATTCGATGCAAGGGAAACGATCTTCCCGAACAACAACTTTCATCGCGACATTAACAATTATCCTTTTGCTCTCCCATTTCCCAATGACCATTACTTCGCTTCTTTTCTCGTTCAACGGTATATCAGCGAACAATTTACGAGAATATACTCGGTATTTCAACACCATCTCCCTTCTCAACTCTGCCGTCAACCCCCTTATCTATTGCATGCAATGTCCAACCATAGGACGAGCTTTGAAGCAAACAATTTTATGCCGATAACAGCAACAAACATCGCCTCTAAAGACAACGCTATGGGAGAAAGTACATTTTAAAAATTCAAGTTTGTCCGATTCTGTTTTGTTTGATGAGACTTTACACCGGAATAGATTTGAATCGGAAGTCAGAGTCAAGATTGGAAATCTAAAAGACTATTGTATATATACGTAATTACTGATATATATATATTATA